>OY755242.1:53123946-53177815 GCA_963576725.1 Azorinus chamasolen | reverse complement strand
GTCCAAATTTCAAAACCTACTGAATATTTATGGACAAAATAGTTATATTGAAATACAGAAGAAGGAACATTGTAGCTATTTTAGAAACTAAAGAAAACGACCTATCAAATTCCAAAAGCAAACAGAGCGGACTATTCAGTAGGTATTGAAATTTGGAAAGGGTTAAGACATGTATGCCTGTAACAAAACTAACAAAACTTGTCTATCCAACCCTTTGAATACAGGGTTGAGATTGAAAACCCTTTGAATACACTATACGTGTATTGAGTTCCCTGTCATTTGCAAACAGTGTAGACCCAGATCAGATGGTTCCTATGGGAGACCTATAATTATTGTTTTCACTGTTTGTCATTCTAATCCCCCTCACAAATCAAACCCAGCCAATCTTTTAGAGGTTTAAAAAGTCCTTATGCGTTTCTGCGGGATTAGTTCTTATTTAAATGTTTGATAGAAAATTCCAAATAGAGTTTATATTTATTTGGCTGCTATTTACTGCATTGTAATATATTTTTCAGCGGTTGCACATATTTTTGTCGGAGTTTTTTTTCCACAACGTTTAAGCTGCTTGAATAGCCCATGCTAGTTTCCGTCTTCCAAACAGTGTTTCCGTCACCTTTTTAATAACTATGGGTTACTGTGAGATAAGCTTTTATTTATATACATTCATTTATTTTGATTCATACATTTTTCTCAGCGGGGGCAAATATTTTTGTCGAGGTGAATTTTGTCTTTGGTAAAGTTATTTAGCTGAGACCTTTTACTCGTGGTTTTGTTGACCGTTTTGAATATTTCACCATTGTGCATGAATACCATTGATCTGTGACGTAATGTGTATTATTGGTGTCATACACAGGTATTATGCATCATGGCTCATTAAAACATTCCCCTGTTTCTGCTGTTAATTTATACATTGGAGTCGTGTTTTCCCAATGTATCTGTTAATTAAAACTACTAAACAATATTGCTCCCTCTTTTTCTTCTATCCTGCTTAAAGACATGTTACGCAGCCATTTTACGCTTGCGTAAAACCTTGCTTGTACTGAATGATATCTACCTTTAAATATTGATGGACTCAGTATTGAAAGGGTTTCTGTTTGATTTGGTTAACAGTGTGGTTTTGTGTAGCTTGGTTAACAGTGTGGTTTTGTGTAGCTTGCTTTTATTGGTGTATCTTCAGAGAATCAAGGATCAGTGTCCACAGTGTATGTCACGTTAAATAATGCAATAATACAATAATATAACAATAATAGTTCAATAATATGACAATAATACAATAATATAACAATAATAGTTCAATAATATAACAATAACTATTATACAAGAATTATTATACAATAATTATACGATAATAACACAATAATTCAGAAAAGATTTCACCGAATTTAAAGTAATATCTTCCATGTCATCACTAGTTTCGCTTGAAGTGTCGAAATTTGAAGTTGTTCTTTGCTGTAAATATTAAATCTGCATGAGTACAATGCAATACAATAGAACCCCTCTAAACCAGAATTATAGTAGAGAAGAATTTAGACCCTTTTAGGCAGGTGACTGCTTAATGCAGGGTGAAAGTCATGCAGAAAGCTCCTAGATGGGCTTTCTGCATGACTTTCATCCTGCATTAAGCTGCCACCTGTCTCCAAGATCGATATTTATACTAAATTTAACGTCCGATTTAGAGGGATTGTACTGCACACCCTCCTGACTTGCGCTATCTGACTTGCATATTTAAACAGCCTGGACCAAGATGAGGCGCCAAGTAACGTATTACACACGGTCTATAGCTTGAACAAGTCGGATATTAGTTAACATAACTCCAGATCAGAGTTTGAGCAGACATCGATATTTCAGGATATTTTACTGAGTCATGTACATGCAGAGACATATACATACAAATATATATGCATACAAAGACATATACATACAGAGATATGTACATACAGAGACATATACATACAGAGATATATACATACAAAGACATATACATACAGAGAAATACATACTGAGACATATACATACAAAGACATATACATCCAGACATATGCATACTTAGCCCATTCCCTCATATTGACGCTTTTTGACGCCTCTGTAAAAGCCGCTTTTTGAAACCATTGTGATAAAGAGAGTATTTGCTCCATATTGTAACAATTGTGATAAATAGATCACAATGGTTTCTAATATACAATTCTAAAAATTTCCTTTTCTCTATAGTAAATGCTCCTTACGGTAGATATATTCAAAGAGGTTGGATCTAAAATAACATATGAGGGAATGGGTTAAGTGTATGTTTATGTCTCTGATCGAATATGAAGTCTTTCTGATCAGCAGCATTGGTCCATGCTCCGTTGCATGGGCCAAACAGACAACGGAAAATGGACCAGGCAGGCAGGGGAGCATGGACCAAACATATGAGGGAATGGGTTAAGTGTATGTTTATGTCTCTGATCAAATATGAAGTCTTTCTGATCAGCAGTATTGGTCCATGCTCCGTTGTCTGTTTGTTCCATGCTCCACTGCCTGCCTGGTCCATGCTCCGTTGTCTGTTTGGCCCATGCTCCGTTGCCTGTTTGGCCCATGCTCCGTTGCCTGTTTGATCCATGCTTCACTGCCTGCCTGGTCCATGCTCCACTGCCTGTTTGGTCCATGCTCCACTGCCTGCCTGGTCCATGCTCCGTTGTCTGTTTGGTCCATGCTCCGTTGCCTGTTTGGTATATGCTTCACTGCCTGCCTGGCCCATGCTCCGTTGTCTGTTTGTTCCATGCTCCGTTGCCTGTTTGGTCCATGCTCCACTGCATACCTGGTCCATGCTCCGTTGTCTGTTTGGTCCATGCTCCGTTGCCTGTTTGGTCCATGCTCCGTTGCCTGTTTGGTCCATGCTCCATTGCCTGCCTGGTCCATGCTCCGTTGTCTGTTTGGTCCATGCTCCGTTGCCTGTTTGGTCCATGCTCCATTGCCTGCCTGGTCCATGCTCCGTTGTCTGTTTGGCCCATGCTCCGTTGCCTGTTTGGACCATGCTCCATTGCCTGCCTGGTCCATGCTCCGTTGTCTGTTTGGTCCATGCTCCGTTGTCTGTTTGGTCCATGCTCCGTTGCCTGTTTGGTCCATGCTCCGTTACCTGTTTAGTTCAGGTGGAAGGTTTTAGTCGATCTTGAGTATCTTTCTCCGTGCCTGCTATAGATACCAGCATATACCTTCCAATTGAATGTACATACTACAGATGATATAATTTAATTGTCCTGTTCCATTTTACGATTAATTCGGGGGGAAGTTCAATTACGCTGTTGAATGTGAAAGCTTCCTGCCTTATTAGACGTGTTTGCGATACAGCATTCCGGGAAATCAGACAACTGACACTGCAATAGATTAGAAAAGATGCGAGGCACTTTCAATCCAATAATTAACACTTAAAGTTAGAAAATATAATTCAAGTTGTCTACGAGTCAAATGAAACTCTGAACAATTTAGTTTTATGCCTGTAACTCTTTGTAGGGAAGAAAAACAAAACACGGGATTGTCTTCTATTCTCTAGCTATTTCCAATTCTTGCTCGTTGAAGACATGACTTTCAACTGATTTAACCCTTTCCTCCATAAGCACGCGTTCTACCATTACCCAATAGTCTGTCGGTCATGTCATTATAGAAAATCAGCTAATCAATATTCGTTAAGTAATTATTTCTTATATGAATAATCATTACATAAAAGCAAAACAGTTGGTAACTTGTTTAAGCCAGTCAGCCAACGTCAGGATTTGTTAAAGTCTAAATAGAATTACATATTCAGCAAAGTTATACATATTGAACAGTGTGTTTGGATTTCTAAGTCGTATTTCGTACATGTTGGTTTTAATTTTTAAACAAATCGCTCGATTTCCGTTATTCATTGGTCAATGTGATTTATATGATGTGTCTGGAACCTCCACTTTAACCCTTTCCTCCATAAATACGCCTTTCTACGTCTCTGTAATAACCACTTCTTGAAACCAGTGTGATAAATAGAGCATTTACTCCTATATGAGCAAATGCTCTATTTATCACAATGGTTTCAAAGTACAAAATTCTAAAATTTTACTTTTCTTTAGTAAATGCTCCTTTTGGGTAGATTCATTCAAAGAGGTGTGGTCTAAAATAGCCTATGGAGGAAAGGGTTAAACCTTTCCCTCATGTAAACGTCTTTTCACACAATTGCAAACAGAGTAGACCCAAATCTGACGGCTCCTATAGGAGACGTCTGATCAGGGTCTGCTCTGTTTGCTTTTGACATGATATAGAACTGATGATATAGTTTCCGTCAGAACAAAAAATTCCCTTGAGAATTTTACATTATAATAATTGAGCGAATAAATATTCGTGTTGCCATTATTCCTCACATGAATACAGAACAGGGAAATGGTTCAACCACGCGTTGAATGCATCATGTAGCAATTCTGTTGATACACTGGTGGCTTTTTGCCTGGTAACAATCTTTGAGGCTAACATTTCTCCGAAATACCAAGTCTTTACTTTTTAATGAGCCTGTACCCAAAAGTCCAAAGAATGTAAATAATTGATTTCAGCATGTGCGTGAGTGAATCAATATCCTAGTTTTAAGTGTTTCGATAAATCTTTATTCATGTTTTTGATATTCCCGCGGTGATATTTTTTTGTAATGGATACTGTCGTCTTTGTTT
This sequence comes from Azorinus chamasolen, assembly GCA_963576725.1. NCBI lineage: Eukaryota > Metazoa > Mollusca > Bivalvia > Cardiida > Solecurtidae > Azorinus > Azorinus chamasolen. Next base: position 53,173,151 of record OY755242.1, on the reverse strand, counting down.
TGAATCGAACTTCTATTCATTTAGTGTGTAATTTACATTTAAAAACTTTCTAATGAACAATTTGTTTTAAACCCGCATCTAGAGATTGATACCCATTAACCCTGTGACAGTAGTCCGCTTTAACCCCATGAACTCTAGGTAACTTCCTCTGGCAATAAATGCCTGTTTTAATTTATCAAAGTGTAGTTTTTCGTAACGATCTCATTAATCTCAAACGATTTGGTCAATATCATTTGCACATAAATCAAATATAATAACGCAGATACCAAAATGACAGTTAAAGTCTTATACACAGATGTAAAAACTAATTGACAACTCTAGTGCACAGTTGTAACAACTAATTGACAACTCTAGTGCACAACTAATTGACAACTCTAGTGCACAGTTGTAACAACTAATTGACAACTCTAGTGCACAGTTGTAACAACTAATTGACAACTCTAGTGCATAGATGTAACAAGTAATTGATAACTTTGGTGCACATATGTAACAATAATTGACAACTCTAGTGAAAGATATAACAACTAAATGACAACTCTGGTGAAAGATATAACACCTAATTGACATCTCGATTGACAGCTCTGACATCTAATTGACAGTTATTTTGCATATGTGTAACACATGTGTAACACCTAATTGACAGCTCTAGTGCACATATGTATCAACTAATTTATAACTCTGATGAAAGATGTTACAACTAATTACCAACTCTAGTAGCAACTTTATGGTCTTTTCAATATGTCAACGATACAACTGCGAAAATGCTGGAGACATGTGAGATATTATTGATTGTATTCAAAACATACGATTCTTTTTGCTTTCTCAACACACTATGTACAAATTATGTGGCATAGCCCTAAATGCCTGTCCCTAATTTTGTAGTGCTGTTTGTTAAGTATCTTGAAGTGTTAGAGTAGCGAATAAACCAACTGCCTGGCATCATTGAGAAAAGCTTCTAGGAGTACTATTCGGGTTACGGTTTGAATTTGCTAACATCCCAGAGTGATAGATAAAGGTGGGTATTCAAATGCTAAAATTGTCATTTCTTCACCAAACTCTATGTTGTCACCACTCATTAGAATTGTCTCGAAAAGAGTGGTCACAACATAGAGTTTGATGAAGAAATAAAGGAGCTATTTTGACATTGTTCTAAATTGCGCATCTTATCTGGAACCCTGCAGACATTTAATTCTTACAATGAAACGATAAATCATGTGTTTCGTCTTTCATTTGAAAAATCATTTATCACAAAAGTTGGTTTAATGCTTCTATGCCGCCATCACTGATATGCTATGCAATCACATTCAGCTGAAAATTAGTTTCAAATCATGAAAGGTATTGGCGAAATATAGGACTTTGCATTTCAAAAAAAAACCCTCATCACTCTAGGAATTAATTTATTGGCATGTCCATTGTTGGTGAAATAAAACTGTCAAAGAAAATACCATTCATTGCACCAATTGAACACATTCAGATTCTCAGTTGTAAAACATCTCTTTAACTAAAGCTATTGATACTGCTCTCTATCGGCTGAGACATCGTATTAAGTCAGATTAGATCAGTCCCAACCAAAACTAATCACATTCTTCGGTGATATTCATAGCAGGAGCTTATTAAATCTAGCCCAGCTACAAACGAATCTACTTGTGAATACTCACCATTGCCAAGCCTCCAAATTGATCATCATCCGTGAAAAATTGGCACCCACTAGAAACGAGTTTCAAAACTGACTTATTTCCTTACATTGTTGTCGGCAAATTACAGTAAATTTACAACTATTAATACCTTTGTAATTAATTGCCTTTCGAAATGTCACTGGCATGTGCTTTGCAAGGGTAGTTTTTCATCAAAGCTGATCACATAAAATATCTCAATACTATTTGTTTAACATCTCAAAATATTGGCGTTTGTAAGAGAAATAAAAGTGGGGAAACACATGAAACATGTATGGGTACTAGAGGGTTTATCAAGTTAATTAATATTATATTTTCAAAGCAAATTGCAATTAGTAGTACTCGGTGACTAGCCCTAAGTCCATGGAATTTAGTCTGAAATGGCAAACACCTGGTAACAACTTTGATATTATATCCTAAGACTAGCAATTCGAAAAGGAATGTCATTATAATATCTCTAATGAGGACGACATGACACTGTACAGTGTAAATGTATGAACAAACACTTATGAACTGAATATTCATTAACCATTAATTTTATTCCATTAATGTTCATGTTACAATTAATGATATTACAAAGAGTAATTAACCCTTACAATGCTGAATTTCCAAATGAACTATTCCAAAACTCAAACAGGTAAGCCTTACAGTGAATATTTAGGGATATTTCAAAAGAAAAGTGCAACTTGACAAACAGTGCTGATCCTAATAGAAGTATGTCAAGATGGAATAAAATTGTAGTGTGTTTAACCAAAAGTAGCTAGGAAATACTTACGAATAATCACTTAAAAATGCGAGGGTTTGATGGTAAAGTATCGATGTTTCGGGTGTTATTAGCCCGCGTGCTAGACACTTCGTGTGCGTGTTTGTCCCGTATCAACTGTAACAACATGTGTGTACAGCTTCTCCAAGGACGTACGTGTTCAAGATATCATAATACTACACTATGTACTCTGCTTATACTTTCGTCAATTATGCGTAACATAATAACATCAAAATCGGAATGTATGTGACTTGGCACCAACTAAGAATTAAAGCACATGGTAAGAACGAGTTGTTTGTATCGAAAAGAAAAACAAATGTTCATTTACCTCGGAAACCATCGGAAACACGTCCGCCATACACTGGAATATATCAACAATAAATGATATGTACCGGGCGTATTCGATATAAATGCATGTAAAGTGTTACACAGACGATATTCTCTTTTCGCGTTTTTACACTTTCGACTGACGGTCGCCAGCCATTGCTGTGAATACTCAATAGTCCCATTCTTGTTCCGAAGATTGCCCAAACATGTCTGTTAATTTCCGTGTAATCGACGAAGTTTTCCGTCTTTTAAATGACGGCGGTTTTCTAAGGATTTTTTCAGTATTCAAATACTGTTAATAGTTAGCTGTGTGCTAATGACAAGTAACTGCTCTAATTAATTTGAACGAATTGACGAATTTACATTAATTCTGCAGTTTGTTGCTTAAGATGTCAGAAATCTGTGTCGGCCACATTGGCAACAGTTCTTTACATGAAACTCCTTTCTTGTGCTACAGGCAAATCAAATTCTGCTTTGTCGGAGAGTTTATTTAAGCACATTGCCGAACACTTCTTATATGCTAAACGCATATTGACTCGCAGTTACAAACAGCCTGGATCCAGATGTAACTCGGTGTCTCATCAGGATCCAAGTTGTCTGTCACTCGGTCAAAAGTTTCTAAAAAGTTTGATCGAACTGGAAGTCAGTGAAAAGTTAACCCTTTCCTCCATATAAACGTGTTTTCACGCATTTGCAAACAGAGTGGACCCAGATCAGACGGTTCCTATAGGAGCCGTCTGATCAGGGTCTGCTCTGTCTGCTAATCTAATTTAAAAGTTCTGTTTCTTTACTTTCTAAAATGAATACAGTGTTCCACCTTCCATATTTCATTATAACAATTTTCTCCATGAGTAGGTAATGACATTTGGAAAAAACATAGAACATGGAAAGGGTTAAAAACTCAGGCATTAGTTTTTCAGCATCAAAATATTGCTTCAGGCGTTTGAAAGATGTTACAAAATAATGCTTCAAGCGTTTGAAAGATGTTACAAAATAATGCTTCAAGCGTTTGAAAAGGATGTGACTATCGCAAACGTTTACATTTACAAAACCAAATATTTGTGTGACAAGCATCTGCAGTCTAAATCCCTCAAATGACAATTCTTCGCGCATTGTTTCTTTTTTTTTCAAATATTTGAAAAAGCAATACATGTTGTTCGCAATTACCGTTCCATTTAACCTTAATCCTGCTTATCAACCAGACTGGACTCGCATTCGCAACCAACTTGCACTTAGACGAGCCACCGAGTAACGAGGCGTCCCATTATGATCAAAGCTTTTTGACGTTCAATCACTAATTCTCATAAAGTATTGTAGTAATTGAATATTTCAACAGATCGGAGTTTAAACAAATATCATTTTACAGCACTGTAAGGGCCAAACAGCCATAGAGATTCCTTCTCAAATAAAACCTTCAGATTTCCCCCCTGAAGGAAACTGGCTGACAACCGATTTCAGACCAAACAATGTGATATGTGTTCGAGGCCGAAATATCAAAAAAGTAAATCAACGACAGAACTAAGATCATCGTCCGTCATTTAACCCATTCCCTCATATTGACGTCTTTTGACGCCTCTGTAAAAGTCACATGTTGAAACCATTGTGATGAATACAGCATTTGCTCCTATAGGAGCAAATGCTCTATTTATCACAATGGTTTCAAACTACAAAATTCTAAAATTTTCCTTTTCTCAAGTTAATGCTCCTTTTCGGTAGATTTATTCAAAGAGGTTGTATCTAAAAATAGCCTATGAGGTAATGGGTTAAATGTATGCTATTGTAGCTTAACCCTTTACCCCATGCATATGCATGTAAGAAATAATGACAGCATGAATATTAATTAACTGAATTTTGTAATGGCACTATAAAGAGGCGTTTTTTATTATGACAGACTCTACAGAATCAGATCTATTTTATGTCATAATCAAACAGAGCAGATCCTGATCTGACGGTTCCTACAGGAGCCGTCTGATCTGGATGTACTCTGTTTGCAAAGGCGTATTTATGGAGTAAGTCTTTATTCATTCATGATACGCTAGGGGTGTATTTGCTAATGTATATACAAGCATATTGTTGTACAGGCTAAACATATGGTCAGATACCTGTACGCTCTTTAAAGACATGTGGTAGTAAAATATTGTCGTTGAGGATGTGTACATTGAGATATTTATCTGCACTGATAAGTTATTTGATAGCAGATGATAATTAAGCTATTTCTGTATATATATATCCACTATAAGTATTAAGTGTAAGTCATATCTAAACATATGTCTGTATATATGTGAACTATAATATTAATTGTAAGTCCTACCTAAACCTATTTTTGTATATGTGAACTTTCAGTATCAATTGTAAGTCCCATCTATACCTATTTCTATATATATGAACTATCGGTATTAATTGAAACTTTTATGTATATATGAACTATCAGTATCAATTTTAAGTCCTATCTAAACCAATGTCTGTATATATATAAAAAATCAGCATTAATTATAAGTCCTACCTAAACCCGCCTCGGTATATATGCACTATCGGTATTAATTATAAGTCCTACCTAAACCCGCCTCGGTATATATGCACTATCGGTATTAATTGTAAGTCCTACCTAAACCCGCCTCGGTATATATGCACTATCGGTATTAATTGGAACTCCGTTCAATCAAACTGTAGTTTGCGATAATCAAATACTAGGTTATGGTAATCAAACCGTAGTTTATGGTAATCAAACCGTAGTTTACGGTAATCACATCGTAGTTTACGGTAATCAAACCGTAGTTTACGGTAATCACACATTAGTTTATAGTAATCGCGCCGTCGTTTATGGTAGCAAACTGCACGATAATGTGTAATATTGATTCCCTTTTCCACCCAGCACCAGATATTTCCTTGTTTGGTATAGAATATGAAAATAGACAGGTGAGTGTGTGTGTCAACACACGGACTTTAACCCATTTCTAATTGTCGTTTGCATACCAATTTTGTTAAATTATTCGGTAAAGTAAGGAAATGAGATAAATAAATGTATTTCAAAGGAATAAAACACAGATAAAGCACTAGAGTTTGAGACAAACATTGAAGTCCCTGATCCTTGAAAAGGAGGCGTCTGATCTGGGACTGCACTATTTGTCGTGGTGCATGTTTGCGACATCGGCGGTGAAAGGGTTAATTGGTTATTTACAAAATGAATACGGATCAAATGATTATGTTGGGATATTAAAACCCTGTCTGAGTTAAATTAAATTGTATGGCAATTATTTCTGTACTATTAAATTTATGGCAATTAATTCTGTACTATAATGTTTATAAATGAAATTGCATTTAATAGCACAACAGATGCTTTTAATTTACATAAACAGTTTGAACCAAATGCACTTGTCGCCCTTTGATGTACCTTGTGCATTACAGTAGAATGCTGATTAAAATCCTCGATTAATTTGACCAAAGTTGGTTCACACTTCGGATGTTTTGTTGAATTGTAAAAACTATTGTTTTCGACTGATATATTTTTTATTTAGTTCAAATAATTTATTTTCACCAATGACTTCACAGTATTCCGCAGAAAATTCAATAGAAATCAGCATGCCTGTCAAGGCTAGAATTCCTTTTGAAATCTTTTAATGCTATTCCAGTCAGATACGATGTAATTTTCCGTAATTGAAACCAAACAGATTAATTGACGTCTATATAAGGATCTATATGCTAATCATAATACATGGATTTGTATGTGGCCTGTTCATTTAAATTCTTACTGTCTTCAAATATATATTGCCAACCAATCTCTCTCCCTCTCTCCTGTCTCTCCTGTCTCTCTCTCTCTCTCTCTCTCTCTCTCTCTCTCTCTCTCTCTATCTCTCTCTCTCTCTCTCTGTTTCTCCCTGTCTCTGTCTGTCTCTGTCTGTCTCTCTCTGTCTGTCTGTCTGTCTCTCTCTCTCTGTCTCGCTCTGTCTCTCTGTGTCTCTATCTCTCTCTCTGTCTCTCTCTGTCTCTCTCTGTCTCTGTCTCTCTGTCTCTCTCTCTCTCTTTCTCTGTCTGTCTCTCTTTCTGATTCTCTCTCTCTCTCTCAGACAGACAGTATGTCTGTATGTCTGTCTGTCTGTCTCTCTCTCTGTCTTTTTGTCTCTCTGTTTCTCTGTCTGTCTCTGTCTCTGTCTATCTGTCTCTGTCTCTGTCTCTGTCCGTCTCTCTCTCCCTGTCTCTCTCTGTGTCTCTCTGTCTGTGTCTCTCTCTGTCTCTGTCTCTCTGTCTCTGTCTCTCTGTCTCTCTGTCTCTGTCTCTCTGTCTCTCTGTCTCTCTGTCTCTGTCTCTGTCTCTGTCTCTCTCTGTCTCTCTCTCTGTCTCTCTCTCTCTCTCCTTCCAGGGCTAGCTGCTTTGACAACTCGGGTAATCTTTTACCGTACAATGACTGATCATAAAAACCAGCGTGATATCGCATAACACCGTCTGGACAGTGCTATGTGTAAATACGGTCTACCTCTACCTCCGCATAACACTACCTGGGTTACATTGTGCGAGAATTGGCTATACGAGATCCGCAAAACGCTTAATGCATTTTAAAATAAATAACATTTAGTGTCATCATTATTATCAGCAGCATTAACGACACTGGTAAAACAACAGGAAAAAGGTTTATGCGTAAGCCTTTCGGATAGATCTTTTTTCCTGTGTTGAAACATGCTTAGATCATTAAGTTTTAACCCTCAACCCTTTACTCCATAAAACACCTTTCTACTCCTTTACAAACAGAGCAAACCCAGATCAGACGGTTCCTATAAGAGCCGTCTGATCAGGGTCTGCTCTGTTTGTTTATGATCTAATATAGATATGATTCTACACTTTCTGCCAATGCCAAAAGGTTCTGTGTCTATATGCTATTATAGCAAATTTATCTAATTAATACTCATGACGTCATTATTTCTTACATGGATATTCATGGCGGAACGTGTTAATCTGGTTTATAATTAAAATTGACTCCTATGTTTCTGAATATCAAATAAAAAGTTGTATCAAAATGTATCACTGAAGAAAATGATTTGTATGTTAAACAATGCAGACCCTGATCAAAGGACGCCCTCAAAAGTTGTAATCGGTTCCCGCATATGAACGGATAAATGCAGCTAAATCCTGTTGGTCCATGCCTAATTAGCCCTTTCCTTCATATACACGGGTTATCTCGCATCTACAAACAAAATGATCCAGATCAGGATATGCTCTGTTTGCTAATGGAATTTGAAAGAAAGATCTGTTTCTTTAGTTTCTAGAATGGCTACAATGTTCCATCTTCATATCTAATTATAACTATTTTGTGCATGTATTGAAATTTGGAATACACACAGAACAGGGAAATGGTCAGTTAAGACGAGTGTTCCTGACCAAGACCTAAATCACATATCGAGGGCTTGTGAAGGAGTTAGAATAGTTTTGCACCAAGCCCTCGATATAAAGATAGTCCGGGACTTATTGTCTTTTCCCAATACATTGGATACAAAATGGTAGTGTTGGCTGATCTTTAGTTGATGGATTGTCGCAGATCTTTCTCAGCCACCTTTTTCAGACATTGACCTGGTACGTACTAACTATTGAAAACTATGTGTAAATTTACTTTACGTCTAAGCATTGTGGAAGTGAGATATCCGTACTCGGACTTATCTTGAGCGGTAATATTTGCAGGTGAAAAAAGACAGACATCGAATTCTTATTCATTTTTCTCAGTTTTCGCCCCAGGGCCTGTCATAGACCATTAAAGTCAATTATTGGTGTTATAACATTTACACGAGGTACATGTAGGGGTGTGCCAGCTAAAACTGCTGTTCTCAGACTACGAGCCACAAGCGGGGAGGAATGAAAAATCAATTAAGTAAAATATAAATAGAAATCGTGAAAATCATTAATTCACTATGCACACAAATAGCTAAAGAAAAGATTATTCTACAATGGGAAAGACAGATTAGATTTATCATCTATAGTTGAATTGCAAATATAAATACCGGAGAATTAAAACTAAAAGGGAGATAATGCAGTGACGGATCCATACCCTCGACCAATCCCTCAATAGTCGTAGTTTGCCCTTACATGTATAGAATAGAATAGAATATTTTATTTTGACATAAACTGATACAGTTTCAAGTCATACAAATATACGTAAACAATAAACAAGTATCACGTGACCATATTATGATGTTAAACATGCATACCTGTAACAAATTAATGAATTTATGTTTATATTTACATATAACAGATGACACATTGACCCCTGGGCTATTGATATGGACATTGAGCCACGGTAGAGCGTTATGCAGAATAACAGTCAATCAGCGAACATCAGATGTATACCTCTGAAAATGCGCAAAATAGGTTCCTTGGATCTTAATGCGAAAACAGATTACGTTATGCAGAGGCTTGCCTTATTCGGTTTTACAAACATACCATTTTAGATGAAGAAAAAATATCGATTTGTTATCCGAAACGATATCATACATATCGCTCTGAATATAGTGGCATTACGCGTTATTTTGCGCAATTAGAAACAGGGTATATCCAGATCAGACAGTTACTACAGAGCTGTCCGAACAGGGTCTGCTCTGTTTGCAATGAAGGGTAAATGTTAACCCTTTACTCCATAAATACGCCTTTATACGCCTTTGCAAACAGAGTAGACCCAGATCAGACGGCTCCTATGGGAGCTGTCTGATCAGGGTCTGCTCTTTTTGCTTATGATATAATTTAGATATGATTCTATAGATTCTGCCATGGCTAAAAAATTATTGTCCATGTGCTATTATAACAAATTAATCTAATTAATAGTCATGACGTCGTTATTGCTTGCATGCATATTCATTAGGTAAAGGGTTAAGATAACATGTTGTAGCTCAGCTAAAACTACTATCTTTAAAATCTAGACACGATATCAATTTACAATCAAATTTTCCTGCATTCACATAATTAAATGCAAACAATATTGTAATCATTAATTATTAACAATATTGTAATCATTAATTGCAAACAATATTTTAATTGTTTGGGTTTACTTAACACTTTTGCTGTCACGTTTTGTCGTCTGTACAATTGTTGTCTGCTTCAGTTTTCATTTTTGAATGGTCTTCAGTTTTGTGTTGTCTTCTTTTAAAAACACACTCTAAATTGTAATTACAGTAACAAGTAATTTGGATCTATGAAAAATTGAGTAACTCTCTGTGTCTCGTCCAGAGCCAATCATTTGCAAAGATTCTCAAATATTCGCCATTGCAGTGAAAAGGTTTGTGTCGTAAATGAATTGAACGTCGATCGGTGACTATTTCCTTCTTATTGCTTGTAATCATGTGTTGAATTTGGGTAGTTTTAACCTGATTGTTATCGAACGAACACTTTAAAGACACAGCCACACCAATACCCTTCAGACACACCAATGCCCTTCAGACACATCAATACCATTCAGACACATCAATATTTTTCATGTACATCAATGTCTCTCTGACACATAAATACCCTTCATGCACATCAAATCAGATCAGTACTGTTCAGGCACATCAAAGCACATCAATACTCTTCAGGCATATCATGTACTTTGCAGGAAAAACAAAAAAACATCAATACTCTTCAGGAATATCAAAGCAAATTTGTACTGCTCAGGTATATCAACGCCCACCAATAGTCTTCAGGCACATCAATACTGCCCAGGTACATCAATACTGCCCAGGCACATCAATACTGCCCACTGCCCAGGCACATCAATACTGCCCAGGCACACCAATGCACAATAATACTCTTCAGACACATCAACACTCTTCAGCACCTTATCACTGTTCAGACACATTAGTACTCTTCAGGCACATCAATACTGCCCAGGCACATCAATACTGCCCAGGCACACCAATGCACAATAATACTCTTCAGACACATCAATACTCTTCAGCACATTATCACTGTTCAGGCATATCAATACTCTTCAGACACATCAATACTTTCCAGTCTCGCCAATGCACAATAATACTCTTCATGCGCACTCTAAAAAGCAGAATTCATTATCATTGTTCAGGCACAGCAATACTCTTCAAACACATCAAAGCACACCAGTATTTGTCAGGCACACTAAAGCACACAATACTCTTCATGCATATCAATGTACACCTGTACTTTCAGGCACATCAAAGCACGATCATACTCTTCAGGCACACTAATACTCTTTTTGGCATATCAAAGCAGGTATGTACTTTGTCAGGTACATGTATATCAAAGTACATCAATATTCTACTGGAATAGCAAATCTGGGCTTTTTCAGGACGTCAAAGCACAATGTTCAGTATGTTTTCAGGAAAATAATACACATTAATACTATACACGTACAGTAACAATTTTATGCACATTAACGCTCTGTAAGCACATTAACACGTTTAGGCACATTAACACTCTTTAGGCACATTAACACTTTTAGGCACATTAACACTTTTAGGCACAATAACACTCATTAGGCACATTAACACTATGAAGGCACATTAACACTGTGTAGGCACATAAATACTCTACAGGCACGTTAACACTCCTCGTGCACATTAACACTATTTAGATACATTAACGCTTCTCACTTTTGGCACATTAGTACTTTTTGTGCACATGAACAGTATTCAGATGCATCAATACTCTTCATGCGCATCAATACAGTTCATGTATACATCTATACTCTTTAGGCACATCCATATTCTTTAGGCACAACTATATACATTAACACATTCCCTCCTAGTGACGCAGTTTGGTGCCTATGTAAAAGTAACTTTTTGAAACCATTGTGATGGTTTCAAAACTACACAATTCTATAATTCCCCTTTTCTATTGTTAATGCTCCTTTTAGGTAGATTTATTCAAAGGGATTGAGTCTAAAAATAGTTTAAGAGAGAATGAGTTAATACTCTTAAGGCACATCAATATACTTTGTTTGCATGTATGACTGTAGCTGACATCTTTATTACAGCAGCACATATTAAATACATACAGTAGAACAGTCTTTACTGGTCATTCATTTATTGAACACAGAATTATTAAAACATATGTGGTTGCTTAATGCGGGGCAAAAGTAATGCAGAAATCTCCTTCAGCTTTCTGCATTACATTTAATCAGCATTAAGCTCTCACTTGCATCACAGACGCATAATTACATCTATTTTGATGACCGCTATACTGTAGTGTCTAGTGTTCATATTTGCTGGGTTCATGTCATGTTGATGCCCGGCTCTACTGTAGTGTCTAGTGTTCATATTTGCTGGGTTCATGTCATGTTGATGTAGTATGCAATGATGCCTGTATATATCCAATTTTATACTTTATAGAAAATGTCAGAATTTCAAAAATGAAGACAATGTAGACGACGTGTGGCCTCATACACATGGGAATAATTCTGAATTTGATATACAGTTTAACTTCGATATCTCGAACTCGGATAAATTCCAACTTCGGAATAACTCGAACTTAAAGTTCAGTCCTACCAAAACTTACAATACGGAATTGAGGTAAAATGTATTACTACGCATATCTGGAAGCACTATGACAGCTTAATACAAGTCTAAAGTAATGCTGAAAGCTCCTACAGGAGCTTTCAGCATGATTTTAGACCTGCATTAAGCTGTGAACGTAAGAAATTATCCAGATCAGAAATCGGATAACTCGAACTTATGTTATCTCGAACTAATGTGTGTGGTCCCTTGAAGTTCGATTACTAACAAGTTCTTTTGTTTATAAGTATATCATTCAAAATATTAAAGCAATGGTAGAGGGGTGAGATAATGTATGATATTGGTCGGCTTATTCTATAGACCCATTTACTAGTTATTCCAAAAAATACAGTATACAATGTATATACATTTGTATATAGTTCCTGAAATAGTCCACTAATCATGGTCTGCACTGTTTGGTATACCAACTGATATCAAAGGTTTTCACTGGCATAAATATTTCCGTGGCGAAACACACTTCTCGCTATTAAATGGATGTGTTTCTAACCTAATTTTGGACGAGTGTATTTATATAAAATGGGAGTAAAGTGGCTACCATACTGGCAAACATCGCTTAACCCTTTCCTTCATATAAACGTTTTTCACGCATTTGCAAACAGAGTAGACCCATATCAGACGACTCCTAAGGAGCCATCTAATCAGGGTCTGCTATGTTTGCTAAATGGAATTTGATAAACCTGTTTCTTCACTTTCTAATATGGCTACAATGTCCCACCTTCCATATTTTATTGTTACTATTTTGTCCATGAATTTTCCATAGGTATTGACATTTGGGATAAACATAGTACCGGGAAAGATAAGCCATCCCGATACTATGGTGACATAATTATTTCTAAAACCACTTAACCACAACTCTGGAACGTGTATGGCATGCTGTGGGTCGTCAATAAACGTGATCGACAATCTAATGACAGGTAATCAGATGTATGACAATACACTAAAACCTCGATTATTCGAACAATCAAATGCGTATCATTATCGATTATCGAGGCTACCTGCCTATAGTATCCTAAATTCTTCTGTACTAATTATTTCGAATTATCGAGGAGTTTTGTACTATCAAATCCTCGATAATTCGCTATTTTAGTATAGACTAATTTGGACTCTTTTAGGCAGGTGACTGTAAAATAGCTCATTTAACCTTTAATTGGCGTCTGCTGCAATTCTAAAACTACAGTTTGCTTCTAATTTTCTTTAAAAAATGTCAGGTAGTCAAACAGTTTGGATCCTGGTAGGACGACTTTCTATGCCTTTGCAATCAAAGCAGACCCAGGTCAGACAATCATGTAGGATCAGTCTGATCAGGGTCTGCTCTGTTTGCCTTTAATCTAATATAAATCTGATTCCACCATGACCACACTTTCTTGTGTTCATTCACCGCTATATTACATGTAATTAATATTCACGATGTCAGTATTTCTTACAGGAATATTCATGAATATGTCAGTGATGCAATGTCAACACTATCGCTCTTGCTGGATACTAACATACTTTTGAAGCTGTGAGAGTCCAACAGTTCTCACTGTGTCTATGACGCAGTGGCTGTTCTTCGTCTATAATGTTTGCAGAACCACGAAGACCCCGCTATTCTCACAGGACAGCGCGAGTTATTTCTCTTCCACTAAGTGGAACGCGCATTTGCCGGAATCTGCAAGCAGGATACATGCCTATTGCAAACATGGTCCTGCAGCAAATAATGTCTGCTTATTTATATTGAAACAAGCTCCGAATTGATCAGTATCTGTGTCAAACTGGCACCGTCTCAACCGAACGTACAAAATATATACACCTAAACCATTACACTGCTTTAATGACATAACGGTTATTGTGCATTTGTAAATACCTTTGTGATTAAGCGTAAATCGAACTGACAGGGTCATTTGTATTTCAGAATGAGTAGTTCCGTTGGAAGTGTGCAGAATGACTATCACAGAGATATTGATTGGATACCCCCGATTTATGGCGCCAGCAGGAGTAAAGTAATTTAGGAAAAGCCACAACTTCATTTATAGATAAGATATATCGGCAACATGAGACACGTGTGTTAGTTACCTCAAGAGATTTTTAAACAAATAAATATAGCAGTCATAAGCGGATTGTTTTCGAAATGTTTTAGGGGTTTTTTCTAATAGTGCTTATAGTATGGGTTGTTTGTTGGTTTTAGATTCCTTTAATTTTATGTATACACCATTTAATTGATGTCGATGATTGAACATGCTATTCACGTTAACACGAACTTCATGATAAACCTCTACGTTTCTTGTTTGGAGATTTACAACTAAGTTTTTATTTATTATTATTCAAATAATGATTATGATAATTGTTTCCTCAAATATTCAGAAAATACTGTATATATGTACAAAAAGCTATTGTATGAATATGGCAAAACATGCAGGCCAGATCGCCACATGATTTGTCACAAATGTTATTTACACAGTCTGACTCAGATGAGCTATATAAAACAATAAGGGTTTTTTGTTCCGTCATAAACACATCACATATATGAAGGAAACAATGGAACTATATCGCTCACTTGGGTCATAGGATATTATAACTATTAAGAATAAGAAAATAATTCTAGCAAGATTTATGTTTAAAAAAAACGAAAGACGAAAATATACTGGTATTCACTATCTAGCCAAATTTCGAAAACTGGCAAATATTATTTTAGACAAATACCATTGCAGTCAACTATATTCTTTGAGGATTGTCCCAGGAACATTTCTGTAATATGAAATGGAAATCCGGTCTTTGATCTGAGATTGGATTTTTACACCATACGGACGACTAGCCCCGTGTAAAGTGATAGTGTAACCTACATTTGACGAAAATTAGTAGATGACTACCTAAATAGTATTCCTGTGAGGGTCAACTGAATTTTACCAGACGGTTTAAAAGGCTGTGCTTTAATGACGCAAGACGGACGACGATGAACAAAGCACAATTAAACTATATTACTTTGGCACTCCTTGCTAGGTGAGCTTACACGTCAAGCAACTATTCTTGATGTAGCTATGAGCCTTTTTTATTATATTTTTGTTTGTATATAAAGAATGCAAGCATTAAATTTATTCTATAATAAAAACACTTTCTTATTCTACGGTCTACAACCTTCATTTCCTCAAACGATTCGGATTCAGACCTCAAACAAAAATAAACATTATTTGTTAGCACCAGCTGAAAGTATTCCCATTCGTTGAACAATAACAATACCAACGTTATGCTGACTCACATTATCCTTCGGACACTAACAACTGTCGCCAATATCAAAGTACGATATACACGTAATCATTGAACACTGACAACTGTCGCCAATATCAAAGTACGATATACACGTAATCAATGAACACTGACAACTGTCGCCAATATCAAAGTACGATATACACGTAATCAGTGAACACTGACAACTGTCGCCAATATCAAAGTACGATATACACGTAATCAATGAACACTGACAACTGTCGCCAATATCAAAGTATGATATACACGCAACACTGACAACTGTCGCCAATATCAAAGTATGATATACGCGTAACACTGACAACTGTCGCCAATATCAAAGTATGATATACGCGTAACACTGACAACTGTCGCCAATATCAAAGTACAATGTAAGCGATACGCGTAATCTTTGAACGCTAACAACTGTAGCCAAAATTATAATATGGTTTCGTCCTTTTTTATCAGAGTATCAAACAGATTTATCATAATGAGATCCCGAAAACTAGCTCCAGTTGGTTGCAAAGATTTTCAGAAAGTCGTCAAAAGTAGTTGCAATTATTTTAGAAGATCAGAGACTAGATGATATGCCTTTCAAAGGATAATTTAGTATACAGTGTCAGCAATGATAAAATCAGAAAAGCATATATCAACGTAAATTCACAATCACGCACTAACCATTAAATGGGTAGAGATCAAACGCTTGTGTGTACTGGGGATATAACACAGTGGTGCATTTTGCAGCATGTAGTATTTCTTGCAGTTTCAAAAGTATTTGCTTTATTTCGATTCATAGTTAGTCTGATCAGGATCCGCTCTGTTTGCTTATGATAGTATTTAGATCTGATTTAAGTGCAATTGCATTGGCACAAATAATACGTGTTCATATTCAATTTAATATATATTCTATTTATTATGGTATTATTTGCTCATGAATATACATGGTGTAAAGTTATAACATATACGACTTTGTGCCACAGGTAAAGTACATGCATTTCTCTAGGAAACGCTCATTTCAGTAGATTTAATCGAAGAGGTTTCGTCTAAAAATAGCCAATGATGGAAATGGTTAAACAATTGGCAGAACAGAAATTAAGGTTATGTTTCAAACAAAGTAAATTACATTCCCTTGGATAGCTCTATCTGTTTACTCCGTATAAATGTCTAGTTCAGATTTAAATTGCCTCTACTGAAATCGATCAATACTCATTAATCAGTACCTCTGCGAGGTGGCTCCATCTGGCACAAAAATAGTAAAGGTGTATATATCGACTGTCTCCCATATTTTTAACCAAATACAATTCTACTTGAGTCAGTGTACATGTGTGCCGGTAAATACCTTGGGTATTTGTCATTAATTGGGTACGACAGCGTCGTTTGGGCTACAAAAAGTATAGTTGCATTTGGATTGCAAGAGCAACATTTCAGGGAAATTGATCGAACGTCTTAGAATCATGGTGCCATCTGCAGTAAAGTAATTTAAGAAAACCACGGCATGAGATTACTTCCTTCGTAGAGAAGATATGATAAGGACACATTTCATAAACGTGTTAACAAATGAGGTTTTTGTTTCAGACAACGTCGCATTTCTATAGGAAGCACATAGGGAGTTGATAGTACATGTATATCAACACATGCCGGTTCCTCTTTGTTTGTTTCAAAGTTTCTAAAAAAAACTTTGAGATTATGAATACAGTAAAATCTCTCTAATGCGACCACATACAATGGTGGCTTAATGTATGGCAAAAGTTATGCAAAAAGTTCTTTTACGAGCTCTCTGCATTACTTTTGTCCTGCATGAACCCTTTTCTTCATGTAAATGTGTTTTCACGCATCTGCAAACAGAATAGACCCAGATCAGACGGCTCCCATATGAGCCGTCTGATCAGGTTCTGCTCTATTTGCTAATGGAATTTGAAAGATCTGTTTCTTTATTGTCTAAAATGGTTACAATGCTCCACCTTCCATATTTCACTATAACTATTTTGTCCATGAAATTCATGAATATCCAATAGGCATTAAACTTTTATAATAAACATAGAACAGGGAAAGGGTTAAGCATCTACCGGCTTTAAAATCCACCAATGCCTATTCATTAAGATGTTATGCTGTAGTTTTACTTATGCATATTACGGAGACAAATATTTAAATATTGTAATTCGTGATTGTCGCTATATCGGTGCATATTCTGACACAAATACCTGTGATTAGCTGTTCAACACAAAAGTCTGATCACGCTATCTACTTGTGCATGATAAACTCAATAGTTTTTATATTTGCACTTGCACTTGTCAGGCTGAGTACTGACATTCCAGTTTTTGCATAGCAGCTTTTCCAATGGATCAAATTAGTACATGTATATACACGTAGTATCATTAACCAGCCCATAATAGCAGCAGCAGAAGAGATGCAGTGTCAGTATCATAACCCATATCATAGTTATAATAGCAGCTCAACAAAACAGATGCTGCGTCAGTATCATCAGCCATATCATAGTCATAATAGCAGCTCAACAGAAGAGATGCAGCGTCAATATTATTAGCAATATCATAGTTATAATAGCATCATTAGCCATATCATAGTTATAATAGCAGCTCAACAGAAGAGATGCAGCGCCAGTATCATTAGCAATATCATAGTCATAATAGCAGCTCAACAGAAGAGATGCAGCGTCGGTATCATAAGCCATATCATAGTTATAATAGCAGCTCAACAGAAGAGATGCAGCGTCAGTATCATAAGCCATATCATAGTCATAATAGCAGCTCAACAGAAGAGATGCAGCGTCGGTATCATAAGCCATATCATAGTTATAATAGCAGCTCAACAGAAGAGATGCAGCGTCAGTATCATAAGCCATATCATAGTCATAATAGCAGCTCAACAGAAGAGATGCAGCGTCAGTATCATAAGCCATATCATAGTTATAATAGCAGCTCAACAGAAGAGATGCAGCGTCAGTATCATAAGCCATATCATAGTTATAATAGCAGCTCAACAGAAGAGATACAGCGTCAGTATCATAAGCCATATCATAGTCATAATAGCAGCTCAACAAAAGAGATACTGCGTCAGTATCATTAGCCATATCATAGTTATAATAGCAGCTCAACAAAAGAGATGCAGCGTCAGTATCATTAGCCATATCATAGTCATAATAGCAGCTCAACAGAAGAGATGATGCGTCAGTATCATTAGCCATATCATAGTTATATCAGTTATAATAACAGCAAAGAAAGCGATGCAGCGTCGGTATCATTAGCCATATCATAGTCATAATAGCAACGAAAGAGGTACAGGGTCAGTATCATTAGCCATATCATAGTCATAATAGCAACGAAAGAGGTACAGCGTCCGTATCATTAACCATATCATAGTCATAATAGCAACGAAAGAGGTACAGCGTCAGTATCATTAACCATATCATAGTCATAATAGCAACGAAAGAGGTACAGCGTCAGTATCATTAACCATATCATAGACATAATCGCAACGAAAGAGATACAGGGTCAGTATCATTAGCCATACCATAATAATAATAGCATCAGCGAAAGAGATGCTGTGTCAGATGATGTTCTGATAGGAGTATTGCGGTAGTTCGTTTTGTGGTGTGTATAAAACAGAGTTATACGCCATCCACTAAGCAAACTATGCCGTGGTATGTGTACACTATTAACCCTTTACCATATGAATATTCATGTCAGAAATGATGACATCGTGAATATCAATTATCCGAAATTTCTAATGGCATCATCAACCAGGGAATATTCGCCATTGCAGAAGCTGAAGAAATACATCTATGCTACTTCATTAGAAAACAGAACAGACCCTGATCAGACGATTCATGCGCGAGCCGCCTCATCTGAGTCTACTCAGTATAAAAAGATGCCAAAATGCGTGTCTATAGAGTAAATTAATTCCGTCTCCTAGCATGACGTGCGTGTCCACGGTTAAATGAATTCCGTCTCCTAGCATGACGTGCGTGTCCACGGTTAAATGAATTCCGTCTCCTAGCATGACGTGCGTGTCCACGATTTAAACCTTTACTGCTCTGTGCGAACATATGATCACTGTTGCAAACAGTTTGGATCTATATGAAATGCCGAGTTACTTTATTCCATAAATACGCCTTTCTATGCCTTTAGGAGCCGTCTGATCAGGGTCTGCTCTGTTTGCTTATGATACAATATGACACGATTCTACAGTTTCTGCTATGGCCAAACAAATCTGATTCTATGTGCCATGTTAAAAATTAATATAATTAATATTCATGATGTCATTATTTCTTACATGAATATTCATGGAGTAAAATGTTAAACCGACCACTAAATAATAGACATTGACATCTTATCATGTATGTGGTTGCTTAATGCAGGACGAAAATAACGCAGAAAGCTCCAGTAGAAGCTTTCTGCATTGCTTCCGTCCTGTGTTAAGAAAGTGCCTCTACGACCAAGTATTAGACATATTGTTTGTGGTAGCAGTTTTGTCGCTTTACTGTATTTGATACAGCGATTATGTTTGTGAAACACCGCGGGGGGGGGGGGGGGGGGTTCAAAAATGAATTTGGAACAGACGATTAAGTTTGCAGGCGACAATCAGTACCAACAGAAGAGCGCATTTCTGTGCATTGACCTTGCATTTTATTGAATAAAATTCAAATAGAATTTAAAAGTTGAATGTTTTATCTTGCGCAATCAGAGCGGTGCTTCTTTAAGGAAATGCACTTTACGAATCAGTCACGAATTAGAGGTTTTTGTCACAAAAATGGATGTTCCCCCCCCCCCTTACACCACGCACCCACACATCAGTATAACAGGGGTTATTGATCAGACAAAAATGTAACAAAGGGCAATAACTCCAAAAGTATTAAAGACAGAGTTATGGCCCTTGTTCATGACACTTTCTCTTTCCATGTATGAAGTTTCAATACAATGACATGATCCATATAGGAGTTATCGTCCGGACCAGAAAGTGTAAAACAAACGTACACGGGGCAATACCTCTCAATTTATTGAAGCCAGAGTTATGGACCATGTGCATGACACTTTCTCTTATCATGATATTTCCATGTATGAAGTTTCAATTCAATGGCATGAGCCATATAGGAGTTATCGTCCAGACAAAAAAAGTGTGAAAAATACAAGGGGCAATAACTCCTATATTATTGGAGCCAGAGCTGGGGACCTTGAGCATGACACTTCCTCTCATCATGATCTTTCCATGTATGAAGTTTCGATCCAATGGCATGAGTCATATAGGAGTTATAGTCCGGACAATAAATTGTGAAAATAATTACAATGGACAATAACTCCAATATTAGTGAAGTCAGAGTTATGAACCTTGTGCATAACACTTCCTCTCATTATGTTCTTTCCATATACATGTATGAAGTTTCAATCAACTGGCATCAGGCATATTGAAGTTGTTGTCCGGACAAGAAAGTGTGGCGGAGAGACGGACGGACAGACAGACGGACAGACAGACAACTCTCACGAAAACAAAATGTCTCCCCCATATAAATATGGGGGTGAGACATAATTATGAAAGCCAGTCATTGAACATTGGAAACAATTTAGACATATCTCACATGTGTTTGTAACACAAAATCTCATCTATGTTTTCACGGCTTGCCATTTGTAAATTGTTTTCTCTACTACAGTAAAACCCCTCTAAACCGGACATTCAATGTAGTATAATTATGGTTCCCAGGCATGCATACCATACGTAATATACATGTATCACTACTAACCTTTTGCATGCCGACCAAATATTTTAAGGTAAAAAAATACCAAAAAAATATCAATAAAAATAATATCAAAATACCATAACACAACATTTAAAAGTGAACTGAACAAAGTGTTTTCACATCAATGCAATATAACAATTATTACAGTGATATGAGAACTTTTTTGGGGGGTATATTTTGACAATATTTTGACACGTTTGAGATTATTTTGACCAATATATTTCTGTGAGGTTGCAAAGGGTCGGTAGTAGATGGGTGGGTATGGGGTAGCATACGACAAACACCTGTGGTTATCAAGACTTCCTTATCAGATAAAAGAAAAAGGCGAGAAAATCTGACAATATAACTCCTGTCTACATCGGCCATTACAATCAGATTTCATTCTGGGTTTTGAAAGCAGGTGGTAGCTTAATGTAGGATAAAAGGTATACATACTCCTATTGGAGCTTTCTGCATCACTTTCGTCAGTCATTACGCAATCTGTTCTTATGGACCTAAGACAAATTTGAGCCATAAGAAAATTGAGATAAGAAAACCAGCTATTCAAAAATGAAACAATAATACATAAAACGCACTTACTACAGATACACAATGGAGCTTTTCTTCTGTGTTGAACTATGCCCGTTTCCTATTTGTTCCTCCTCAAATACAGTACAGTAAAACCTCTCTATAACGGCCATTAAATTACATCAAGTATTTTGTGTTAAAGGCGGGCGGCTGCTTAAAACAAGGTGAAAGTAAAACAGAACGCTCCTATAGGAGACGTAAGCTACCACCTGAATTTAACACTTTACTCCATACATATTCACACGAAGTAAATACAGAGTATTTATTTCGTGATATTAATGAAAGAAATTATTACATCAATATTAATTAGAATAATTTGTAAAATGGCATAAATCTATTAACACATGAGATGTTTGTCAAAGGATAGGAGCCGTCTGATCTGGGTCTACTCTGTTTGCAAAGGCACAGAAAGCGTATTTATGGAGTAAAGCGTTGAGAACTTCAGACCCAGACATATGTCTCTTTCATGTGATCGTATTAGAGAGGTTTCACTGTATGTTGTATACAAACATAACAGAACCTGATCAGACGGTCCCTATAGGAGCCGTTTGATCGGGGTCTACTCTGTTTGCAAATACAGTGCTCCCTCCCTACAATGGCCCTCTCAATAACGATTCCCTCCTTACAACAACACATGTCACTGTTTCCGAAACAACACGGCTCCAGAAACAACCTTTTTCCATCGTATTTTCTTTATGCCTCCATCAAACCCTATGTTGTGACTACTCTTTAGAATCGTCACTTTGTGACGATTCTAAACAGTGGTCACAACATAGAGTTTGATTGAGGCAAAACCGGTTTAGTTCTCGAAATACACCTTATCTGGGGATCTGCTAATTATGTTTGATTTTCCCTCCCTATAACAACTCCCTCTGAACAACACATACACTACTCGTATCCCAAAGGGTGTCGTTGTAGAGAGGGGGCACTGTACGTGAAAACACGTTTATATGAGGGACTGTGTAAGTACTGGTACATCCTTTCTCTGACCTGTCAATACTTATTACAGCATATAACCTTCGAACTTGCAAACTACAACAATCGCTTATAAATATATAATTGAAACGGAACCAGTTACACTTCCGAAATGAAATGATGCCATGGACGGGGATCAAGGAATTATTCTTAACCCTTTATCTGATGAAAATTCATGAAAGAAATAATGACATCATGAATATTCATAAGCTGATTTTTAGAATAGGCACATGGTGTTTGGCCATGGCAAAAACTGTAGAATCAGATATATAGACTAATATATATAATTCCTGAAGCATACAGAGAAGACCGTGATCAGACTGCTCCTCAAGCAACCGTCTGGTCTGGGTTTACTTTGTTTTCAATAACAGTTTCAATATCACTCAGATATGAATGTTCTTCTCAAAGTTGCAGACTAATTAGTAAACGAGACACATTCATCAATGTGAGAACTTATGAAAGCTGTGACACAGGTTATGTTCAAAGTACAAGTTGGCATTTTTTAAGTGTTTTATCCCTCCTTAACGCAGTCTAGTGGTCTTGAAGTTATGGATCCTTTGAATAGTCTTGATCAAAATATCAGATATTTAGTTGATGAATGGTTTTCACACGTCTATCATAATTCTAAATGTGAGAGGGGACGCCAGTGCCAATTTCAGCACATGTAGCAGTGTCAAAATGAATATACAGTAAATGTATTTATCATATAATCTGCCGTGTGTGAGTGCAGAAACAGAGTGCCATAAATCGCGGAAATGCACTAGTGCATTTTTATGCAAATGAGCAGTTTGAATCCGACTGTACTATGCTGTAAACAATGGCCGAAATAGCCATCAGATATAGTCCGTTTCACTTTATATGACACTTTTTAAGGGTTATGTGATAAAAAGAATCTTACATGAGTGTTCATTACAAATTGTTTTCATAAAACACGAGCTTTAGCGAGTGCAATATTCATTATAGTAAACGAGTTTTATGAAAACAATTTGTAAAGAACTCATGTAAGATCCTCTACATAGTAAATGGATGGATATAGTTTGCTAAATCACTCTATATACAACAAAACCCAGTGTTATTATTTACAATAGCATACATAGATATAATTTCGATACCTGTAAACTTATGTAGTTGAACTTTGATATCTCGAACTTCAAAGGACCATACTAATTACTTTCAGATAACAGAGATTATAACAGAGTCATACGATTTCTAATCTGAACTGTTTCTCAAGTGCACAACTTAATGCAGGTCTAAAGTAATGATAAAAGCTCATGTAGCTTAATGCAGGTCTAAGGCAATGCTAAAAGCTCCTATAGCTTTCAGCATTACTTTCGACCTGAATTAAGCTGTCATTTGTGTTTATAGATATGCGTAGTGATACATTTAAGAACAATTCTGTTTTGTAATTTTGGAAGGACCGAACTTTTACTCCCGAGTTACCGAAGTCGAGTTATCCGAGTTCGAGATTTCGAAGTTGAACTGTACATGCATATGGTCGTCTTTCTGAGACAATA
Organism: Azorinus chamasolen; assembly: GCA_963576725.1. NCBI lineage: Eukaryota > Metazoa > Mollusca > Bivalvia > Cardiida > Solecurtidae > Azorinus > Azorinus chamasolen. Next base: position 53,148,864 of record OY755242.1, on the reverse strand, counting down.
TAGATAATACACTCAACTAACAATTTGGCTTTAGAAGTGTGCCTTTTACGTTTATACTTTGTAATGCAGAACGTTTCTAAACGGTAATCTGGTAATCCGAGACAATGCGAGAATGCAACCCAGTACATGTTTATTTCCTAGACGCGAGCCTCTCATCAATGTCTGCACTGTTTGTCATCTAAAATCCTCTCACGAATTATGCCCGTTGATACTAAATGAACTCTACCTTTAGGCAGTGATGGGTTATTCCATTTGGAAGTTTTATGTAGGCCTACTGGCAAACATGGCTACCTTCATAGATATCGCTAATGCAGCTTTAAAGTCAAATGTTCCTTAACCCATTCCCTCCTATTGGCGCCGTTTGACGCCTCTGTAAAAGTAATTGTTTAAACTGTTAGGAACAAATTCTCTATTGAGTACAATGGTTTTAAACTCAATTATACACCTTTCCTTTTCTCTAATGTATGCTCCATTTTAGGTAAATTTGTTCAAAGAGGTTGGGTCTAAAATAGTCTATGAGGAATGGGTTAATAACCTATCCACCCACAGAAAGCTGTGTCACTGTTTCCCCTTTGCATATATTTAAATGTCTGAAAAGCTGTGATATTTGATCTGGTCATGATATTGTCTATCTACATGTCATAATATCAATGATAAGTTTTCATCCTTACTCTCAATCAATATGGCCGTCATTAATCGCCCACAAGGTGGAGACATAAACCAGTATATTGTTCTTGTCCGTGCGTCCGTAAGCTTGTGTGTCCAATTCCTAATACACCAATGGGAGGATGAACTTCAAACGTTCACAGATGAACAACCGTGATGTGTAGATGTTCGTATAGAATGATATTTTTGCGACGACCATTTTTACCGGAGTTATGGGATTTTGAAATTTTCTTCACTATATAATATATAGTGCAAAATTCGTGGGTGTCCACCTCAGCATTCTTTATTGGGAGGACATACATGTAATTCAAACCTTCACTGACAAACAACGTTGATGTGAAAATTGTCGTAAAGAAGGCAATTTTACTCCGTCCATTTTTAACAGAGATATGGGACTTTGTATATTATTAGTTATACAGATCATTGGCGGGGTATCTGACTTTTTGTTTCCTGCTGAGGAATCATGTTGCCCGAGCCGTTAGGTGAGGGCTACATGTATTTTCCTCAGCAGGGAATAAAAAGTCAGATATCCCGCCAATGATCTGTATAACGATTTTATTATACTACAAAGTTTAATATTTGTAGCAGTTAATTAGCGTTGTTGATGTAGGCGTCGTTTTGCTTCCCCCCAGGGGCCTCATACTGTAAGGTAAGGGCTTATATCACTCTGCGATCCTAGTGCGCCTTGTGTAATAACCAGTTCATTACACTTGTGGATAGAAAGGGACCTTCCAAGTGCATTAGTTTCTCAAAAGATTGGAAGAGTCAGACGTTAGTAAAAGTTTCAGCAGATCAGCGGTTAATCATACACTATTTTTCAGCATGAGAACGGTTTAACTTAATTCAGGGAATTTTGGCGCAATTCCGACGTCATTTGGATGACGTCAAAATGACGGTTTTATAATATTCAAACAAATGGGCGTTGGAAGGAGCGGCTATGCTGAAATTTACAGGTACGTGTACTGTGCATGTGCATAAATAAAATCTGAATCGAATTGGGCGGTATCTGACTTTTTGTTTCCTGCTGAGGAAATTCATGTTGCCCGAGCCGTTAGGCGAGGGCTACATGTATTTTCCTCAGCAGGGAATAAAAAGTCAGATATCCCGCCAATGATCTGTATAACGATTTTATTAATACTGCAAAGTTTAATAGTTGTAGCAGTTAATTAGCGTTGTTAATGTAGGTGTCGTTTTGCTTCCCCTCAGGGGCCTCATACTGTAAGGTAGGAGCTTGTAATATCTGTATAATAACCAGCTCATTACAATTGTGGATAGAAAGGGATCTTCCAAGAGCATTATCTTCTATGAGAACGGTTAAACATAATTGGCGCAATTCCGACGTCATTTGGATGACGTCAAAATGACGGTTTTATAATATTCAAACAAATGGGCGTTGGAAGGAGCGGTTATACGGCAATTTACAGGTACGTGTGCTGTGCATGTGCATTAACAAAATCTGAATCGAATTGGGTGTGGGTTGTCTTTGTAAAAGCGGGGGTTTGGGGGCTAATCGGTACGTGCACAAGCACTTTGACAACACTTGCAGCATTTGAGCAGAATAAGACATTCACAACGTATCGGGTTCTTTTACATTGTTATATAACAACTGTAACAAAAATGTTTCTCAATGGATAACTTTGCTCCGCCCCAAACTCTTGTTATTTCGTTTGAGAACAATTTCATTGTTGCTCATGACTCCGTATATACATCAGAATTTAGAGGGATACACGGCTTTTATACATGGCTAATTGACCAATTAAAATCGAGGAATTTACTTTGCAGTATAATAAGGTTCTCTATAAAACACAGTGAAATTCTTGCGTGTCCAACTCCTCATACCCACCTTGGAGGACTTGGTTCAAACTTTTACACATAAACAAACCTTCATGTGAAGATGGTCATACAGAAATAAATTGTAGGTGATCATTTCAGCCAAAGTTACGGAACTTTGTAATTTTTTCACCGAAAAACATGCTTGAGTTAGAGACAATATCTCCAGAAGGGGACAACCTTGTCCTACGCGCTGATCAATGTTTACACACGTGTGTATGGATGTTTCTCCTGCTTTTCTTTTTCGATGTCCTAGATTAAATCAAATAATGTACCATCAGTCGTATGGGGAAATATCATAAACACTAATTTATGTTTAGTATAATACAGAATTTGTCAGCTGAATAACTTTAGCTTGGTTCAGTGCCGTGGTAAATTGATTTTTTCCCGCAAAATTGTATTTGCTATCTTTATAAATTGTTGTTGATTCGATTTCTTAGTTAAATCACTTTCTATCTAAAGAAATACAGTACGGAATTATGTCTTTGTAAGCAGGTGGCTGCTTAATGCAGGGTGAAAAGCATGCAGAAAGCTCCTAGAGGAACGTTCTGCATGACGTTCACCCTGCATTGGGCTGTCACCCGTGTTAAAGATAAATAATGGTACGTATTTGACTGTTCGTAGTATCGAAGTTTTACTGTAGTATGAAATATTAACTAGAATTGTTTTTGATACAAAAACTGATGTCTCCCCCAGCGCGTGGACAAAAGTCCCATAACTCTGCAGAACATCATCAAACCGGAAAAGGAATAAACTATGCACAACTGGGCATGGTTCTGATCAATCCTATGAAGTTTCATGAAAATCCGACAAGATGTTTGAGAAACCCCGCAGACAAAATTTCCATGTAAAAATTTCAAAGTCTAATATCTCTGCAGAAAATCGTCAAACAGGAACAGGAATAAGACATGCACATCTAGGCATGGCGCTGATCAATACTATTAAGTTTCAGGAAAAATTAGTCAAATGTTTTGGAGAAACTGCGCTGACAAAAGTTTCCATGTAAAAATTGCAAAGTCCCATACCTCTGCAGAAAATCATCAAACCGGAACAGGAATAAGATATGTACAACTAGACATAGTGCTGATCAATCCTATGAAGTTTCATGAAAATCTTATCATAGGATTTGGAGAAACCGCGCTGACAAAAAATTTCATGTAAAAATTTCAAAGTCCATTAATCTGCAGAAAATCATCAAACCGGAACAGGAATACGATATGCACAACTAGGCATGATGGGGATTAATCCTATGAAGTTTCATGAAAATGCGACCCAAGGTTTTGGAGAAACCGCGCGGACAAAAATTTCCAAGTAAAATTTCAAAGTCCTATAACTCTGCAGAAAAATCATCGACCGGAACAGGAATACGACATGCACATATAGGCATGGTGCTGATCAATCCTATGAAGTTTCATGAAAATCTGATCATAGGATTTGGAGAAACCGCGCGGACGAAATTTTCCATGTAAAAATTTCAAAGTCCCATAGCTCTGCAGAATATCATCGAACCGAAACAGGAATGCGATATGCACAACTAGGCATGGCGGGGATTATTCAATACCTACTGAATATGCATAAACAAAATAGTTATAATGAAATATAGAAGATGGAATACTGAATATCAAATTCCATTACGAACAGAGCAGACCCTGATCAGACGGCTCCTATAGGAGCCGTCTGATCTGGGTTTACTCTGTTTGCAAACGCGTTTATATGAAGGAAATGGTTAATTCTTTTCCGTCAATTCGTACACATACCATTTAAAAAAAACAGTTAATAAATATTCATAATTTTATTGAATATTCATGGAGCAGAGGATGAAAGTTAGTAGTTCATACATGAAATGCATTCTGGCTGTATGTTGCCAAAAAGGCAATAAAAGGGCAATAATAATGTAATACAATTAAAGGGCAATAATAATGTAACACAATTAAAGGGCAATAATAATGTAATACAATTAAAGGGCAATAATAATGTAAATACAATTAAAGGGCAATAATAATGTAATACAATTAAAGGGCAATAATAATGTAATACAATTATTCTATTATTCTAATTATCCCACCGATTCCGAATGTTCCGATTTACGTCTTTTATCGAGAACAATATTATTTTTTCTCACAGACTTAATAACATGCATTTTGAAAACAATTGAAAGAAATGAATTCAAGACTTAATGTTTGAGAATCAATTGTTTTCCTTGATGAAGGACATGAATCCAAAAATCCTGGTAAAGAGTACAATTAAGAACAATTCTATTAAAATGATTTCGTTCAAAATCCTTCCAATTATTTAAAATTATTTGAAAAGCGACATTAGAAAAGTTTTCGTCGAAAGCTCAGCTTGGGTGAATGTGCAATCCACCTGATGTAAGATATGTCATTAACATTTACGTACTAGTTTTCTGTTGCAGTAAAAAAGGGCCCTTAAGTCTAAGCCTGGTTTATATATCATATTTAAAGTATCATTCTGAGTTTTAAGACTGATTGTAGCTTAATGAATAGCGAACGTTATGCAGAAAGCTCCTCTAGAAGCTCTCTACAATACCTTCGTCCTACATTAAGCAACCACCTGCTCTTTTAGACCTTCCTTTAATTCAATATACGATCGCTATAGATATGATCTAATGTATCATAGATATATGAATACCATTCAACAACTAAACAGCTTACATTATACATTACGGTCAAGTAAATTTCTCCCAAGTCATTGGATCTATAACGGTAAGACCCCAGAATGCGTAAAGTTAGGTCTATAACGGTAAGACCCCCAGAATGTGTAAAGTTGGGTCTATAACGGTAAGACCCCAGAATGCGTAAAGTTGGGTCTATAACGGAAAGACCCCCAGAATGCGTAAAGTTGGGTCTATGCGTAAAGTTGGGTCTATAACGATAAGACCCGCAGAATGCGTAAAGTTGGGTCTATAACGGTAAGACCCCCAGAATGCGTAAAGTTGGGTCTATAACGGTAAGACCCCCAGAATGCGTAAAGTTGGGCTGACTTTTGTAAACGCCGACTTTTACTTTGAACGCAACCTGTGCAGGCGCGGACTTAGAGCGAGCGGAGCCGGTGCCCCCACCCCTTGAAATCACAGGGGTCTGGACCGCTTCATGGGGGTCTATATGTACTATATAATAACATATTATTATATAGTACATATAGACCCCCATGAAGCGGTCCAGACCCCTGTGCTTGAAATTGCCCAAACAAACATTTTTGAGTAATTTTATTAGATCTATTAAAGATCAATAAAACAATGATTTAATCTGAGTATTTTATTTCCCTCCCTCAATTACGCTATTTCTCAACATGCATTTCAAAGACACTGGTGATGTCACCCAACTTTTAAAAATCTAACCCCCCCCCCCCCCCCCTAAAACTCTACGCCCCCTCCCTTAATTATGAAATTCTGGATACGCACCTGCAGTGTGTACCATGTTTTCATATTGGGAAATGCGTTTCTGTTGCGAGTTAGTCCGCATTTAAACCTTCACGCCATGGATATTTATTAAAAATAATGAATATATGAATGTTAACTAATCGTATTTTTATAATGGCAATATGAACAACGGGAGTTTTGACTATGGCATAAACTGTAGATTCAGGTCTATGCCATTTTATAAGCAAGCAGAGTAGATCCAGATCAGACGACTCCTATGAAGCCGTCTGGTTTGGGTTTACTCTGTTTGCAAAGGCATAATTCGATGCATATGTGGAGTAAAGGGTTAGACAATACTTAAAAACGTTTAAGAATTTCGTCGTATTCGTGTTGACGTCACCTCGGAAATATAGCTGGTACTTTTTTCTGTCAGTCTCTGGAAAGATAATGAGCCAGTGATCAGGACAAATGTGAAATAAAAGGTTTTCCATTTCTAAAATTAGATTTTCATTTTTTCTGCTTGAATAATAACTGCGCATGCGCTTGAAAAAAAAACTGACATAAAGCTTGAGAAATATAATGAACTGAATTTTCTGTTTTCAAATATTGCTAAATTGAATTTTTCAAATAAAAATGTGTAGTACAAAGACGATGCAGACAAAACTGAAATTTTGTCCAGCAAATTAAAACCTGATCGTGAACACAGGTCGGGACATCAGAACAACCTCACTGACTGTCTTGTGTTGCCAGAGCAAAGTTAAAGGTAGTGATACAGAAGCCTATACACATGTGGATACGACGCTTTAACATTTTACTTTGTGAATATTCATGTAAGAAATAATGGCATCATCAATATTATTCTGGGTCTACAGTATTTGCAAATGTGACAAAGAGAGTATCGCCTCGGAACGGTCAATGGCAAAATCAGGCCTTGGGGTTTAAACTGTTTAGCGCTTGAATAGTTTCGATCGAACACAGTATCTCAAAGTGGACTTTATTTAAATATTGGTCAAACTTGGAGTGTCAAACAGTTTTGACGTTATTGTGCGTTTCATCTGACCACAGATCCGCCTAATGCAGCAAGCTAAGCCCTATAGGTCGCTTTCCGACAACGGAAGAAATAGTTAATTGCGACCTGATGTACAAAGCATTAGATAAGGATCCATACCGAATGACACTTTATTAATGTTTCTTCCATTAGATGCATTAAGATTTACATTCCCCATTAGAAATTACGAAAGCCATGTTCTATATATGTATTGCAAGTGATAGATTGGAAAATTGACCTCTGTACATGGGGTCATGGGGTATTGTCTACGATGAAAGCAGCAGTGCGTCACTACTCAAAACATTACAAAGTTATGTTGATGGAGGACATGTACAAAAAAACGAATAAAAAGTTGCACTGTAGAAGGACCCAGTTTTAAAAATAGCCAACTTTTTTTTTTCAGAAAAACTAAACATTTATTACATCAATGCTTAATTCCAAACCGCATTGCCGTTGTGTGTCATAATCAAATATTTAACTGTAGGGGGAGGGCTTTTTCTAAGTTGGAAGAACTTGTTGTCCAACCCCATTTCTGGATATTATGAAATAAAATATGTTTAAACTAAACTAATAAACTAAACTAATCAATATTTAAAGCTGAAGTTATCGCTATGTTAGGCGTTGTACGTGTAAATGTCTTGCCAATGGGAGTAGATGTGGTACCATTTCTAACCATGACTGTGTGCCTATGTGACAGGTAAATTATCAATCATGTTCAATTAAATTTCAAATTTGAAAATGTTGGCTTTTGAATATGGTGGGATTGAAAATAAAAGAAATGTGGGATTTTGTTCAGTAATCTCCCTTGAATAGTCTTCAAAAAGATGTAGGTCTTGCTAGTTGGTTTCCTCTGATTTTATCGTTGATCTATTTGCACCGCAATGGCACATTTGGCTTTAGATGTCTCATTTAAGAATTATCAAATGATTATAACATCTGTTACATGCTTTCTTTGACTATTACTTTATTGAATCTATTTAATGTTTATAGTTTATAGATCAGAAAATCATATTTCTTTAAATATCAAATCAATTCACTACAACATATCATTGAAATACAAGAGAAATAACTGAGTAATCCGACTGAAAGGACCTACTTATTATTTGGTTAACCTTTGTGTTTACCTTTCAATGGGAATAATTTCAGCTGAAATATATCATTGTTGTACGCGAAACAGAATCTTCTCCAAATGGCGTTGGTCAAACAGAGATGAAATTATGATATTCATTCACTGGTGTTTGTTTGTTTGTTATTAGTGTTGTTATTGATGATGCTGTTGATAATGATGATGTTGATTATGATGTTTTTGTTGTTGTTGTTGTTGCTGGTGTGCTTTTTTGTTTGTTTGGTGTTTTTTGTTTGTTTCTTGTTGTTGTTTTCAATTGTACATTTTCCACATGTATATATATACATTGTATATATACATGTACATCACAAAATCAGTTCGATGCCGCTACCTGTATATACGACATGTATTTTCCTATCACAAGTATTTCAAGAATATATTATAGATACCTCTATGCAGTAATTCCAGGTTCGATTATTTGTCGTTCAATTATACCTGCCCCCTTAAATGTCCACTTTCCATGTAGACATTTAGAGAAAAATCGTTCTGCGAGTTTAAACTGCAGCATGGCAAATACTTGGAAGGTTTCCCGGTCAGTACTTGCGAGATATCTGATTTTTGCGAATGATTAATAGTGAACACGCTTAATATGACAGGTCACTATAGTGTGAGAATCGTTATTGAATTATCCGATGAATTAATCTTAGAATAAAAGATGAAAGTTGAATTATTCACCCTATATCCCGGAAAGTCGATTGAACACCTAACTGGACAGTTTTAGCTTTCTCTCCTGGAGTAAGTGTGAATATGCATGAATTAATGTACATGGTTTTTGAAGCAATATTGGTTGCTATTGGTCGGTTAGATCATTCCGACAAGTCTTGAAACTTCGCTGTACAGTAAACCCCTCTAAAGTTTAATTTTAGTAAAAAAGAAATTAGATACTTTTAGGTAGATGGCTGCTTAATGCTGGGTGAAAGTCATGCAAAAAGATCCTCTGGCTCCTCTCGCCAAATTTCTCATTGTCGACTGCAAACAACTTTTGTTAAATCATTTGTTAAAATAAAGAAATGATATAACTAAATGCAAATTTCAAAGGAATAAAGCATAGATATAGAAATAGAGTTTGGGACAAAAAGTGAAGTTCCTGATCAGACGCCGCCTTGAAAAGGCGGCGTCTGATATGGGACTGCACTATTTGTCGTGGTGCCTTTATGCGACATTGGCGGTGAAAGGGTTATGCTGCCGCCTGTCTCCAAGACCAATACATGTACTTAATAAGTATGAATACTAAATTTAACGTCCGGTTTAGAGGGATTCTACTGTACTCGAGGCCCGTCAGGACACCATTGTACGGTGCAGAAGAATGCCGGTTGTACATAACGTATATAGAGGATCTTACATGAGTGTTCATTACAAATTGTTTTTAAGAAACGAGTTTACTATACATGTAATAATAAAAAATTATGATACGAGCTTTATCGAGTGTAATATTCATTATAGTAAACAGTCCTTTCTATCACATAACTCTTAGAAAGTGCCATAGGATGTGAAACAGGCTATAACTAACGGCTGTTTCAGCCATTGTTTACAGCGTAGTACAGCCGGATTTAAACTGCTCATTTGCATAAAGAAAAATGCACTAGTGCACTTATTACGGCACTCTGTTTCGGCATTCCCACACGGCAGATCAGGTGATAATGTATGATAAATAGTATTACATTTTGCACAACTTATAAACCAGCATGTCTTTTCAAGATCTGCACTGCTCGCTACGGTATTGGATAAACGTATGTTGTTTCCAGCGAGATATAGTAATCCAACATAGCGTCTTATCTGGGTCAACCCTGTCAATATGTTGCAGTGTCCCAATATCGGACACTTACATCGATAAGTTTGTTTAGCGTTTGACTTTGGATTTATTCTAGACGATATAAGTTCGGAATACGATGTGTGTATATATTGTCTGAAGTCGTGCGGACATCAGAAGTATGTGAATCAGCATTTTACATAGGTCCAGATAAGATGCGTAAACTAAAACACACTGAAGTATAACTTCTTTGTTTTGGCCACTCTTTAGAATCGTCTCTAATAGGGTTTGGTGACGAAATGGTGATTTCAGTATCCGAGTACGCAGTTAACAGTTACTCTGATTTTTTGGTGTTAAATTTTCAAAACTATATTTATATGATACTTGTTCGGGGACGAGAGAAACGTAAAGTACCAGTAGTGATCACTGTGACGAACGTGTCTGTTTGTCGTGGAAAGTCCAAAGTCTGCATTATCAATGACAATTACAAAGGAGTTCATAGGTTATATATCATGTACTTCCTAGAAATGCGGGCAGTATTGTGGGTGAAATAATTACATTGCATTGTAATTTGAAATTGTTTCTAATCGTTGTTTGCTGTGCTGATGATGGTCAATGAGAAAGTTCATTTAATATGCATCAGCCGAGGACATTTGCAACTGAACTAGATTAAATGAAACGAGGCAGCTATGAAGATCTCCGACTCCAATTACTTCTGATTACATCTAACCCGGTTTTATGATGATACTTCGGTTGATTGTATGCAATATCAAACACTTAATTCAGTCAGAGAGACGTTTCAATGGACGACTGAAGTTTATTTATCCTGACAGTTCTGGTACACTCACTTGACGGACTGAGGATGGCATTGAATATTTGATGTATCTCGGCACTACGTGAGAGTGGACAATAACATAGTCCTCAAAGAAAAACTGAATTTCAAAAAATGAACCGATATCTACATCCGGACGGATAGCCTTTCTTTATTTACAGGTGTTATCTAAAGCCGCTGCCAATGTCGCATCTATAATTACCTATGCAAACTGTTTGGATCCAGATGAGACGCCGAGTAACTCGGCGTCTCATCAGGGTCCAAACTGTTTGCTGCTGTGGCTATTTTATGAAACAAAAATGTGGACAAATTTAAAAAAATGAAAATTTTAGCAGACGACAAAGTTTGCAGACGACAAAATTTGGCAGCGAAAAAGTTAACCATTTCCCTGTTGAATATTCATGTAAGAAATAATCTCATCACGATTTAATGTAATGGCATATGTACACATAACGTTTTGGTATTGGTAGAAATTGTAGAGTCGGATCTACGTGTTACTGTTTTATAATTCCATAAGTAGACAAAGCAGACCTTGATCAGACTACTCCCACAGGAGTCGTCTGATCTGGGTCAACTATGTTTGCAAATGTCTCGTTTATATGAGGGAAATGCGTAATAATAATAATGATGAAAGCTTATTTCTTCACTTCACTTCACTCTTATATTCATGGAGTTCAGGGGTAAGCGGTGACAGGTAAGGATGTACGTGGTCTACAATACCTTGCCTCTAAGACACACTGACGAGGTGATAAAAATGACACATTGATTATACAGACCAACAGATGGTGCGTACTCAGATTCTAAAATCGTCATTTCTCCACCAAACCCTATGTTGTGACCATTCTTTAGAATCGTCTCGATAGGGTTTGGTGGAGAAATACAGGAGCTATTCTTGAGAATATTTCAATTAACACATCTTATCCGGACCTCTGTTGATAGTTGGCAGTAATTGCCCTCATATAAACGCCTTTTCACACATTTATGAACAGAGTAGACCCAGACCAACGGTTCCTATAGGAGGCGTCTGATTGGGGTCTGCTATTTAATTGTTTGTTTACGAAATTATAATCGATCTGAGTCTACAGTTTCTAACGATACGAAAAAATTATGTGTGCCATTTTAAAAATGCAACTGCATAAATATTCGTGATGCCGTGTTAAGTACAAATTGTGTCACTAGTCTAATGAAAATCAAGAAGCGTATGTGACTATGAACTGCTGTCCAATGAATCACAGATTCTCTCAAACGATAAAACCTGCAAATGGAATTAATATTTCTAAAAAAAATAATTACTGTAAGTGTTAACCCTTTCCCTCATATAAACGTCTTTTCACGCATTTGCAAACAGAGAAGACCCAGATCAGACGGCTCCTAGAGGAGCCGTCTGATCAGGGTCTGCTCTGTTTGCTAATAGAATTTGAAAGCTCGGTTTCTTTACTTTCCAAATTGGGTACATTGTTCCACCTTGCATATTTCCTTATAAGAATTTTCTCCATGAATATTCATTAGGTATCAAAATTAAGGCTAAATATAGAACAGGGAAAGGGTTAACAGTGTTAATGAGTTACAATGGTGCGTTTCTTTTTCTCGTCAGTAGGCCTACTGCATATACTATATCTCGGGGGCTCAGGTCACACCATAAACATTCTCTAATAAATAAAAATGGGGTTCTATACGAGCTGCTGGTTGATTAACGCAGAACGAAAGTAATGCAGAAATATCCCTCAGCATTATTTCTCCCGCATTGTAGCTATACCAGCTTCTGAAATCCCCAGAATTAGACTCTTTTGAGTGGTCTTTTAAAGAGTAGTTTTTTTGTTTATACCGCACGACTATGACCATTGCATATTTCAATGCATTTCGCCTAGAATCATGTTAGCAAGTAGATTGGCGTGTTTTATAGTCGTATCACATTATGCTTCTTTATTCTTTTATATGATAGCAACACCTTTTCATACATTTGCAAACGCAGTAGGTCCAGATAAGACGACTCTTGCATGAGCCATCTGATCAGGGTCTGCTCTGTTTGCTTATGAAATAATTCTACAAGTTCTCCTATGGTCGAAACTACATATGTTCGTTTGCCATTATAATAACAAGTTAAGAATATTAATGAAGTCTCGAGAACAATAGACCAGCTATGTTTAGGTGTATTTATTGAATACCGTTACTATAAAATCGTTGTCAAATCGTATTCTAGATCTGGAAATCTGTAAAGTTTATACAATCGTAAAGTTCTATTAAAAATCAATTTCTTTGTTTGTATCGATCGGTACTACCTAACTTTATGTCATTCAAAAATGACAGTTGTGACGTCATAATTTCACGTCATCCATCGGAAGTTCTCAAACAAACTTTATAAGTTAAAACAGTGTAGATCTAGTCAAAAGTAAAGTCATCGTTAGTGTTAGTGGTTATTACGTCGGACTACATATTTTTCGACGGGGATTCGAATCCCCATGAAAGTATGACTATTCCTTCCTTATTTTTGTAAAATTATAGATCTCTAGATCTATGTCTGTGGTTTGTTGGGATGTAACATCTACTGTAGATTGTGTTTCAAGAAATGAATAGGCGGCATATAGATCTATCTAGCAAAATGTTTAAGGTATTCAATAAAAAGGTCAAAATATGGCCTGTGTGTGCCTTCTGACCATAATGGCACACCTGGTGTCACAATAGCCCTCGGCTATATGGAAATTGAAGATGATTGCATTATTTTATTTCATTTTTAATTGGTACAGTAGTTTGGCAAAAATAGAACTAGCACGTTTTCATACAACACGGAACAATGTGGCGTTATTCTTATGAAAATGTAAGTTTTATAGAAAGGGAAATAACCGGATTTGTCGCAAACCTTGTGGAGTTCACCGTACCGGCCGGCTTGTCAGTTCGACATTATAGATCACGTTGTTGAATTTAGATCGTGTATGACAAGTAAGTCACAGCTGGCATTCTGTAATGTAATACTTGTTAAACATATAGATCTAGAGACACTAACAACAAAGTCGAATTGAAAGTATCTGTTTCGTCTCGTCACCAGATCGCCCCTAAATCAGGGTTTGGGTTTTTTGCATTTAATAATCTAAAGAATAGTAAATGAAAAGAAATGATGTCATACATCAACAATTGTGAAAAATAATAATTAAAGTTGTTAAGTCAAGTAAAAGCAAGCAATCTTGCGTTATCCCTGTGTCATTTGTCTATTAGAATTGTTGCATCACTATTTTATTAGGCCTATACTTCCGTCATTTATTCTAAGACTTGTTCAGTAATATAATTTGAACCCAGTTGCTTGTATTGTGTCATTATCAATGAAACTCATTTTAATAAGAAATACATACCCACCACCCAACAGTGATTGTTTTATCTTTTTCTTTTTTGTTTGAGCCTTTGAGGAAACGATAAGACATTTCCAATTTTGGGGAGTAGGTGTAGTGCACATTTGTGTGCACTTAATACTAATAGTGAGCTAATTTCGATTTTGACGATGTCTCCGTCACAGAAAAAAAGTAAGAAGACAACCATCACAAAAGTAGCATGCCTTCTTAACAGCTCATTGATAAGACTAGGAGAAGGGGTTTAATACTGTAACTTATGTAAATTAAGGTGAACATAAGGCAATAAGGCAGAAAACGTATTGGTACATTGATGAGACTAGCTTCAAACAAACTGCCGGCATGTGGCATACCAGTTTTATCGGGCATCCCTAATAAGGCTTAATAATAATATATTACAGGGGAACTCTCCTTTTTAGCTCACCAGAGCACAAAGTGCTCAGGGTGAGCTTTTGTGATCGCCTGATGTCCGTCGTCCCGCGTCAACAATTTGAACCTTTAAAAATCTTCTCCTCTGAATCTACAGGGTTCTCAGCTTTCATCTTTGGTACACAGCATCACCTATAGGTCCTCTACAAAAGTTATATAAATAATGCCCCTGGGGTCAAAATTGGCCCCGCCCCAGGGGTTGGAAGTTTTCAATAGAAACATATAGTAAAACTTTGAAAATCTTCTCCTCTGAAACCAGAAGGTTCTCAGCTTTCATATTTGGCACATAGCATCATGTTCAGGTCCTCTACAAAAGTTATATAAATTATGACCCTGGGGTCAAAATTGGCCCCGCCCCGGGGGTGGGAAGTTTTCAATAGAAACAAATAGTGAAATCTTTGAAAATCTTCTCCTCTGAAACTGAAAGGCTCTCATCTTTCATATTTGGCACAGAGCATCATGTTCAGGTCCTCTACAGAAGTTATATAAATTATGGCCCTGGGGTCAAAATTGGCCCCGCCCCAGGGGTGGGCAGTTTTCAATGGAAACAAATAGTGAAATCTTTGAAAATCTTCTCCTCTGAAACTGGAAGGCTCTCAGCTTTCATATTTGGCACAGAGCATCATGTTCAGGTCCTCTACAAAAGTTATATAAATTATGCCCCTGGGGTCAAAATTGGCCCCGCCCCTGGGGTGGGCAGTTTTCAATAGAAACAAATAGTGAAATCTTTGAAAATCTTCTCCTCTGAAACTTGAAGGCGCTCAGCTTTCATATTTGGCACATAGTATCATGTTCAGGTCCTCTACAAAAGTTATATTAATTTTGGCCCTGGGGTCAAAATTGGCCCCGCCCCAGGGGTGGGTAGTTTTAAGAATAGAAACAAATAGTGAAATCTTTGAAAATCTTCTCCTCTGAAACTGAAAGGCTCTCATCTTTCATATTTGGCACAGAGCATCATGTTCAGGACCTCTACAAAAGTTATATAAATTATGGCCCTGGGGTCAAAATTGGCCCCGCCCCAGGGGTGGGCTGTTTTCAATGGAAACAAATAGTGAAATCTTTGAAAATCTTCTTCTCTGAAACTGGAAGGCTCTCAGCTTGCATATTTGGCACAGAGCATCATGTTCAGGTCCTCTACATAAGTTATATAAATTATGCCCCTGGGGTCAAAATTGGCCCGCCCCAGGGGTGGGAAGTTTTCTATAGAAACATATAGTGAAACCTTTGAAAATCTTCTCCTCTGAAACTGGAAGGTTCTCAGCTTTCATATTTGGCACATAGCATCATGTTTAGGTCCTCTACAAAAGTTATATAAATTATGGCCCTGTGGTTAAAATTGGCCCCGCCCCAGGGGTGGGCAGTTTTCAATAGAAACAAATAGTGAAATCTTTGAAAATCTTCTTCTCTGAAACTGGAAGGCTCTCAGCTTGCATATTTGGCACAGAGCATCATGTTCAGGTCCTCTACATAAGTTATATAAATTATGCCCCTGGGGTCAAAATTGGCCCGCCCCAGGGGTGGGAAGTTTTCAATAGAAACATATAGTGAAACCTTTGAAAATCTTCTCCTCTGAAACTGGAAGGTTCTCAGCTTTCATATTTGGCACATAGCATCATGTTTAGGTCCTCTACAAAAGTTATATAAATTATGGCCCTGTGGTTAAAATTGGCCCCGCCCCAGGGGTGGGCAGTTTTCAATAGAAACAAATAGTGAAATCTTTGAAAATCTTCTCCTCTGAAACTGGAAGGCGCTCAGCTTTCATATTTGGCACAGAGCATCATGTTCAGGTCCTCTACAAAAGTTATATTAATTTTGGGCCTGGAGTCAAAATTGGCCCCGCCCCAGGGGTGGGTAGTTTTAAGAATAGAAACAAATAGTTAAATCTTTGAAAATCTTCTCCTCTGAAACTGAAAGGCTCTCATCTTTCATATTTGGCACATAGCATCATGTTCAGGACCTCTACAAAAGTTATATAAATTATGGCCCTGGGGTCAAAATTGGCCCCGCCCCGGGGGTGGGTAGTTTTCAGTAGAAACATATAGAGAAAAATCTTCTCCTGAAACTGAAAGGTTCTCAGCTTTCATATTTGGCACATAGCATCATGTTCAAGTCCTCTACAAAAGTTATATAAATTATGTCCCTGGGGTCAAAATTGGCCCTCCCCAGGGCCGGCTAGTTTTCTATAAAAACATATAGTGAAAACTTTGAAAATCTTCTCCTCTGATTGTCTGGTGAGCGCTTCAGGGCCATTCTGGCCCTCTTGTTTTGTAATAGGTTCATGCTTTACAGCAGGCACATATTGATTGATAAAACAATTTTAGTACTAATAAATATTCTGATTCTACATTCAAACTGTGTGTTATATATTTTTTCCTACTTTAGAATGGCTTCAGCAAGAGTTCTTCAGCGGTTGACAGAGAGAGCAAAACAAGCAGAGGAAATAATTGCCCAACTAAAGGTTCAGATTGAAGCTACAAAACAATCTGCAGGTTTGTAAGGGAATGAGACTGATTTCCTTGTTCAATAGTTGAACTATTTGGACTTTTGTATGTTCTACTGCTGATACAGATTCTTTACACATTCTGTGTACATGCATTGGTCAATGATACTTGTTTTATTCTATTCATACCAAGTAATTATTCCTTCATATAAATATGTTTTCACACATTTGCAAACAGACTCAGTAGACCCAGATCAGATGGCTCCAAGTCTCCTTGAAGAGCCATCTGATCAGGGTCTGCTCTGTTTGCTAATGGAATTTGAAATATCTGTTTCTTTATTTTCTAAATTGGCTACAGTTTTCCACCTTCCATATTTCGTTATAACTATTTTACCCATAAATATTCAGTAGGTATCAAAATTACATAGAACAGGAAAAGTGTTTACCCTTTGCCTAGTAGAGACGCCTTTGTAAGCTCAAATCCGACAGCTCCTGTCAGAGAAATTATATACAGTCAAATCTCGATTATTCGAACACTCGAATACGTATCATCATCTATCTGTAAGACAGGTGGGAGCTTTCTGCATGACTTCCTCCCTGCATTAAGCAACCACTTGCCTAAAAAGGTCTAAGTTCTTCTTTACTAACATTCTGAATAATCAAGGTTTTACTAGAGATCTTATTCTACACTTTCTGCCATAGCCAAAAAGGCATCTGTTCATAAGTATACCAAATTGTAAAAATTCATCTATTAAATATTCATAATGAAAAATAATCCTTTCCCTGTTGAATATTCATGTAAGAAATAATCTCATCACGATTTAATGTAATGGCATATGAACACATAACGTTTTGGTATTGGTTGAAATTGTAGTCGGATCTACGTGTTACTGTTTTATAAGTCCATAAGTAAACAAAGCAGACCTTGATCAGACTACTCCCACAGGTAGGGATGTACGTGGTCTACAATACCTTGCCTCTAAGACACACTGACGAGGTGATAAAAATGACACATTGATTATACAGAGCAACAGATGGTGCGTACTCAGATTCTAAAATCTTCATTTCTCCACCAAACCTTTTTCTATATTTATTACAAATTTCATTTTATCAATCTACATGTATATTAGCAAACAGAGCAGACCTTGATCAGACGGCTACTATAGGAGCCATATGATCTTGGTCTACTCTGTTTGCAAATGCATGAAAACACGTTTATATGAGGGAAAGGGTTAAGTAGGTACAGCCTGAGGTAATAGAGGTGACTGTCTTCATGGGTTACATTTATATCCAAATATTACTTTGCAAGAGATAGGTAAACATTTTGTTGAAAAATAGTATCAATTTATAATAAAATAAGTTTTTAATGCTGTATACATGTATGTGTTTTCTTCTGGCTTTTTCAGCTTTAAGTGTGAGCAAACCTGAAGAAAATAGACTTTTAGCAGAGAATGCAAGTCTAAAAGCAGAAGTGAGCCAACTGAAAAAGAAACTTATTTATGCAGAAATAAGAAATGGAGGTAATATAATACAGTGGTCTTAATAATTTCATGTATTGCTCCTTGCTTGCTGTCTGTTTGCCTGTCTGTCCTACAAATGACCTTCTTCTCTTAGACCAATAGTTGGAAATTTATTAAACTTGATATGCATAAGTCACTACCAAACTTGTTCAAGAATTATATTCCTTGTAGAACTAGTTGCCATGGCAATTCAAAAGAAAAACTTTATAAAAGCATTTTCAGAAAGCAATGGCCTGATTTAAAAAAAACTGCAAAAATATTTCTGAAGTGACCTGCTACAAAAACTGTTTAAGCAACATGTCAGAAACATGGTTACCAGGGCCTGAATAATTTCCATTTGTGATTATTGTGCACATTACAAAACTTTGCTCTTTTTTCAAAATTGTTCTGTTGTGGCCCTCTACAAAAACTTCTTAAAGCCTTGTGATTTATCAAGCAATATAGAACATGGTTGCCAGGGCCTACACAAACTTCTTAACCCTTTCCCTGTTCTATATTTAGTCCAAATTTCAATACCTACTGAATAGTCATGGACAAAAGAGTTATAATGAAATATGGAAGGTGAAATATTGTAGCTATTTCCCTGTTCTATGTTTATTCCAAATTCAATGGAAGGTAGAATATTGTAGCCATTTTAGAAACTAAAGAAACAGATCTATCAAATTCCAATAGCAAACAGAGCAGACCCTGATCAGACGACTCATCTAGGAGCCATCTGACCTGGGTCTACTCTGTTTGCAAATGCATGAGAACACGTTTGTAAAAGCCTTGAAAGGGTTAAAGCCTTGAGATTTATCAAGCAACGTCAACGATGGAATATGTGGGCTAAAAATTCTTTTCTGATACTACTGGCCAGATTTCAATATGATTTTTACAGGAATGGTTCCATGATGATCCTATGCCAATTTTGTTCAAAAGTGTTGCAATTTGTCAAAGATGTTGCCACAAGGGTTTTGGCCTTATTTTTGATAAATGTGGCTACATGTATATAGCAAATATACATATATCTGAAAACACAAATTTTCAAAACACTATTGCCTGCACATTGTTGTGGCCCTTCCTCAGCATGTTTGAAAAAACATACTCCTCGAACGCCACTTGCATGATTTCAGTATATTTGTCCTGGAATGTTGCTAAGCCACTTGCATGATTTCAGTATATTTGTCCTGGAATGTTGCTAAGCCACTTGCATGATTTCAGTAGATTTGTCCTGGAATGTTGCTATGATGACCTCCTATCATATTTGGTCAAGCCTTTTTTAGTTTGTCCAAAAACAGAAATGCCAAGGGCAGGGCTTATTATGTCCCATCCTCTAAGAGGAGAGGCATTTATATTTACCCTTGTCTGTCTGTCTGCAAGTCGATCCGTACAAACCATTTGTTTGTGTTATGCATACCTGTAAAAGTTATGTATACATGCAGTGCACTTGGGTATCATGACTATAAGTGGTTATTTTTACAGCGTGGAAATATTTGCCTGTTTCCCAATCCTCCATAATAAACATGTCTTGGTATGTTTGGTGAGTTTGGGGTTTGACCAGACTCACGTGGAGAGCCGTACAGATGTGTTTGCTCAGCTCAGCTTCCAAAGACAGGTTGTCCAAGATAGCAAAACATGTACATGTTTAATGTTATCTGATTTCAGTGAAGCAGTTTTCTTTACCCACCAAGAAGACAGTCACACCAGTACCTGAGGAGAAAACAACTTCAGAACCAGCTCAGCAACAAGAGAAAGTCTCTTCAGCAGCAAAGCCACAGAAACAGCAAAAACAACAAGCAGCAAAAAAGTCAGATGAAGGTTTGAATTATCACAGTGGTCACTTTCAACACATGCTGGTCTCTCTAATAATCTTTAAATCGATCACCTCAGTTATTTGGGGGAACCCTTTCCCTGTTCTATATTTACTCAAAGTTTACCTACTGAATATTTATGAACAAAATAGTTATAATGAAATATGGATGGTGGATCATTGTAGCCATTTTAGAAATTAAAGAAACAGATCTATAAATGCCTTCAGGAGCCTCCTGATTTGGGTCTACATGTACTCTGTTTGCAAATGTGTGAATACACGTTTATATGAAGGACAGGGTTAAATTGTATTGCACAAGATCACAGTTACTTGAATAACTGCTTTTGTGTCTGCAGTATAGTTTCTTAGAAATAAGAATGTTACATAGAAAGTCTTTTCTTTGCTCTTAATAAAATTTTGCTCTTTCATGTTTAGAGTTTGTATAGACTGAAAACATTTAGTTCAGATATGTGCAGCCGCTTTGAAGCTCATTAATCCTTATCAGATATGTGCAGCCTCTTTGAAGCTCCTTAATCCTTATCAGATATGTGCAGCCTCTTTGAAGCTCATTAGTTCTTATCAGATATGTGCAGCCTCTTTGAAGCTCATTAGTCCTTATCAGATATGTGGAGCCTCTTTGAAGCTCATTAATCCTTATCAGATATGTGCAGCCTCTTTGAAGCTCTTTAACCTTATCAGATATGTGCAGCCTCTTTGAAGCTCATTAGTCCTTATCAGATATGTGCAGCCTCTTTGAAGCTCTTTAATCCTTATCAGATATGTGCAGCCTCTTTGAAGCTCATTAATCCTTATCAGATATGTGCAGCCTCTTTGGAGCTCTTTAATCCTTATCAGATATGTGCAGCCTCTTTGAAGCTCATTAGTCCTTATCAGATATGTGCAGCCTCTTTGGAGCTCTTTAATCCTTATCAGATATGTGCAGCCTCTTTGAAGCTCTTTAATCCTTATCAGATATGTGCAGCCTCTTTGAAGCTCATTAGTCCTTATCAGATATGTGCAGCCTCTTTGGAGCTCTTTAATCCTTATCAGATATGTGCAGCCTCTTTGAAGCTCTTTAATCCTTATCAGATATGTGCAGCCTCTTTGAAGCTCTTTAATCCTGATCAGATATGTGCAGCCTCTTTGAAGCTCATTAGTCCTTATCAGATATGTGCAGCCTCTTTGAAGCTCATTAGTCCTTATCAGATAGGTGCAGCCTCTTTGAAGCTCTTTAATCCTTATCAGATATGTGCAGCCTCTTTGAAGCTCTTTAATCCTTATCAGATATGTGCAGCCTCTTTGAAGCTCATTAGTCCTTATCAGATATGTGCAGCCTCTTTGAAGCTCTTTAATCCTGATCAGCTAAACAATTAAAACTGGCTCCTCTCTTTCTGAATATTAATTAATCTTTTACCCCATGAATATTCATGTTAGAAATGACATCACGAATATTCATTAGATTATTTTCAGCTCGTCTGTTTTGAAGAAACGTAGAGCTATTGTGATCACTTGGTTTTGGAGTGATGGCCCTTTATAGTTTTCAAAAATGTTTAATTTAGCTGACAAGCACCAAATCAGACGAGCGTTGGCACTGCACCGGGTTCTTGTTTTGATAATGGCACATGAACACAGGTATATTTGGCCATGGCAGAAAGTTGAGCATCATATTTATATCATTTCATATGCAGACAGAGCAGATGCTGATCGGACAGCTCCTACGAGAACCGTCTGATGTGGGTCTGCTCTGTTTGCAAAGTCATAGAAATGCATATTTATGGAGTAAAGGGTTAAACTAAAATTGTACCAAAATTTATCACTGGAAAAAATATTTTTTAAGACAAACAGTGCAGACCGTGGTCAAAGGGCTCCCCAGGAGCCCCTTGGTCTGGGTATATACTGTTTGTCAAGGTCTTATATATTTTGTTCCTGCATGTTAAGGATTAAATTGATTGTGTTTTTATGCCCTCCAATGGCGGGCATATAGTAATCGCATTGTCCGTTGTTCCGTCTGTCCATCCCAAATTTCGTGTCCCTTCTATAATTTTTTTTTATCTGTGAATGGATTTCAAAATAACCTGGCACAAATGTTCACCACAAAAAGATGATGTGTGGCTTTCAACTCCTTGGTCCATGGGTCAAAGGTCAAAGTCATCCTTCAGGGTCAAAGGTCGGGGCATAGTGTTTCACAAACACATCTTGTTTAAATTGCAAACTATGTTTATTGTCTCCTCAAGCGTTCTGAAGAACACATCTACTCAGAGTTATAAAAACATGTACAGAACATTTCTGAGTAGTGTTTTGCTTGTCATATAACCTATCTTGAAGTACCTGTAAAATAAGTATTATTATGGGTCATTCAGAAAGCTTAATGCAGAACAAAAGTAATACTGTTAACCCGTTCCTTCATATAAAGGCATATTTATGGAGTAAAGAGTTACGAATAACTTTTGCAGATTTCGGTGCATGAATATAGCCATGTTTCACAACTCTAAACTCTGGCATTTCATTGCAAAATCGGTTTAATGTGTGTCCTATTTGATACATTTCAAGTTTAAACTTCTATGTTTAATCAATAAGTAGTCACTTAACCCATTACTCCTAATAGGAGCTGTCTGATCTGGGTCTATTCTGTTTGCAAAGGCGTAGAAAAGTGCATTTATGGAGTAAAGGGTTTAAACAAATTTTACTTTATATATACATGTATTGATTATAGGTAAAGAGCCAAAGCCAAAGAAAGCAAAGGGTGAGAAGTCTGCTTCAGATGGGGCTGCAGAGAAAATGGACATATCTCGGTTGCTTCTGAAGGTTGGAAAGATAGTTGGGGTGAAGAAGCATCCAGATGCAGATTCTTTGTACGTGGAAGAAGTGGACCTTGGAGAAGAGCAGACCCGCACCATTGTGTCAGGGCTGGTGAAACATGTTCCTATAGAACAGGTATGGATAGGTCTGCAGACTAACCTTCTTCTTAACTCATTTCATCTATTAAGTTAAAAACTTGTAATTTTCTGTGCAATCAGTTTGTATTTAATGGATGAGATGCTAAGTAAATGGACATATCCGCAGGATCTTAAATGTCTGACACTGTGATCATGGCTTATGTAAAACAATGAAGAAAACTCACTTTATCAGGGTTGCCACGCATCTGACAGGAAAAAGTCGACATTTTTTTTTTTTTAAGGTCTGACAGGGAATTGTCAGGGGATTTTGTGAAATGTCAGGGGAATTTGAAAATATGGGCAAATGTCAGTGAATTTTGAAAATAATGAGAAGTTGAGAACCAAGACCATATATTTTAAAGTTCCTCAAAAATATAACATAATTTATGACAGAAAGACCAAATGCCGCAATGTAACATGTCACGGAAATTTAAAATTATGTCAGGGAATTGTCAGGGAGTTTTGTTTCCTCTGATTTGCGGCAACCCTGTTTAACCTGTTACTCCATAAATAGGCCTTTTCTATGCCTCTGCAAACAGAGTAGACCTAGATCATATGGCTCTTATAGGAGCCGCCTAATGTGAGTCTACGCTGTTTGCCAAGGTGTGAAATAGTGTTTGTATGAGGGAAAGGGTATAGGCAATTAAAAGACAACCAACAAATTTTGCTGACAATTAGCAGGGAGCTAGGGTTATAAATCCCTCTTTGTTGGGGTCAGAGCTCCAGATAAGATGTGTAAATTTAAACATGTTCAACAATAGCTCCTCTCTTTTTCCACCAAACCCAATACTGTGACCACTCTTTAGAATCGTCTCTTCGAGACGATTCTAAAGAGTGGTCACAGTATAGAGTTTGATGGAGAACTGACTACATTTGTATTTAAGTATTTCGGCACGCACCTTTATCTGTAACTCTGTGGGATGTAATAAATCAAACCAAGTGGGCAGAACGAATGTGTTGCATCATGCAGTGTATGGTTTGTATTTACAGGTAGATCTGTTTGTGGTCAAATAATGGCATTCACCCTTCTGTTTAGCAGTTTGCTGTGTTCAAATATTGACACCAATATTGCTTAAGTTGCTGAAGTGCTTTGGATCATGACTTTTGAAAAACAATGGAGAGAAGTCATTTCACCCTTTTCCAGTTCTATGTTTTATCCAAATTTCAACACCTGCTGAATATTCATGGACAAAATAGTTATAATGAAATATGGAAGGTGGAACATTGTAGGCATTTTATAAAGTAAGGAAATAGATCTTTCAAATTCCATTAGCAAATAGAGCAGACCCTGATCAGACGACTCCTATTGAAACCGTCTGATCAGGTCTGCTCTGTTTGCTTTTGACAAGATATAGATCTGATTCTACAATCTATAGTATTTGTCAAAGCAAACAATTTCCTTGAAAAGTATAAAAATTAAGCTAATAAATATTCATGATGTAATTATTTTCTACATGAATAAAGAACAGGGAAAAGGTTAATTGAATTTTTATAATGGCTACTGAACAAAGGATTGTTTTGTTATTGCAGAACCTGTAGAATCAGCTCTGTGTTATATCTGTTATATCATAAGCAAACAGAGCAAACTCTGATCAGACAACTTCTACAGGGACCGTTTGATCTGGGTCTTTTCTGTTTGCAAAGGCATGAAAAGGGTTTTATGTATAAGTAAAAGATGCACACTCATCTAATGAATCCAGATAGGGTTTAGCTGAGAAATGAGATTCAGATAGAATTCACAGGCCGGATGTAAATTATGCATGATATGTTGTATTGCTGTACAGATGCAGGACAGGCTTGCTGTGTTCATGTGCAACCTTAAGCCAGCCAAGATG